>JBBMKD010055061.1:0-13137 GCA_037834095.1 Argya squamiceps
TCTTCGGCAATAAACTCATAGAAAACTTCAAACATTTTATAAATCGCTGATGTGAAAACGGCAATCTGAAATTAACCATGACATTCGATTCAATATTTACGATTTATGTCTACTAAGAAGTAGAAATAAATTCTTAGTCTACTAAGACTAAGTGTCCAAGAGGACACTTAGTACCGGGAAAACCTACAGGTATCACAGATATGTCATTTGGTAAAGGGCATGATTTAGCTATTTATTTTCAGGGATGGAAAGATAGAACAGATACCTTTAAAACTAGTAGTTCCATTCCCCTTTCCCCCATTTTTTCTCCCTTCTCCCCTTTTTCCCTTTGTGTTCGCCTCTTTTTCCTTTTCCCTCTCTTTTATTCTCTCTTTTCTTCCCCCTATTTTTCCCTTTTTCCCCCCTCCCATCCTAACAAAAACGTTGAAGAGAATGGAGAGAAATTGTGCCTCATTACTGATTTAAAATTCTTTAGCTTATTCCGGGCTTTCCAAAATTGGGTAAACCCGGCTCAGCTTTGAATATGGAATTTTAAAGCGATTGCTGTTAGGAAAAAACCCCAAGTAAAATAATAATTTTAAAAAAGTAAAAGCCACCGTCCACTTCTGATAACCCAGGAAAAGAGGGAGAGGGAAAGGAAATATTGACATCCAGAGGTTCGGGAAGTTTACAAACCCCTCAGGCTGAAGGCTTTAAACTCACCTTAACTAATGGGGGTCAGGGAAAGAGTTCCTTTGTGGGGGAAATGACCTGATAATTGGATCTACAGAGGGGTTTTTTCCACCTTCCAGCCCAGCAGCTGGTGCTGCCTCTCCTGGGCAGAGTCTCAGAGCAGGAGAAACAAGAATCTGGTGCAATTCCAGTTTTATGATGTTACAAATGCTGGTTTTTATCCCTTTTCCTCCTTTCTGGGCTCTGTCATAAGATCTTACAGGGATGGGGGTGGAAAAGCTCAATTTAAAGGTTTTTCTGTAGGATATTTCCCAGGATTTTGCTGAATTTGCTGCCAGGCCAGCCTCAGATCCATTTATTTTGAATTATTTGGAGTTCACTTCTCTGGGACAGCAGCATCATCTCCGGGATAAGGTGATGGAAAATTATCCCAAACCAGCACAAGGAATATTCTGGAGAGTCTGGGATATTTTTCCAGCAGTACAAATCATCCACAAACACCTCGAGGACTCAGCCCTCTGCTGTCTCTTCCCTCTCTGAGAGCGTTTTTAATCCAGGAAATTCTCTTTTCCCTCATGAAAAACCAGATCCCACAGGGAGGACAAGGCCGCAGAGGCCTGGGCCCCGCTCAGGCCTGGGCCTGGCGCTTTTAAAACGTTTTATTTCCATCCCACATCACTTCTCTCATCATATTGATTTCCTCTTTTCTCCACAAGTACTCTTGGCTGCTGGAGGAGCTTTGAAAGCTCCCAGGAATTCATTTATTTTGTCACTTTGTGGCCTTTTCCAGGGAGAAAAATGGCGGATCCGAGGAGCAGGCCGTGGCGTTTGTTTACATTGGGGAAAAAGTGCAGCTGTGACAAAAAGGGACATTTCTACCCCAAAAATGCAGCCTCAAAAAGATGAATTTTATGGCTTTGAGCAGCTGCTGTGTCATTTCACAAAGCTCTGAGCAGGTGGATGAAGAGGCAGGGAAGGATTTTGGGTTGGGAAGGAGGAAGGAGGGACCAGGAAAGAATCCCTGGTGTGAAGGAATAAAAAAACCAAATCATGTGGTGGATGTGGGGATTTCTGCAGGAAAATCCTTGTCACTGTCACATGTGGGGTTATGAATGTCTGGAATTCCAGAATTTCTGCAGAAAAATCCTTGTCACTCTGGCATGTGGGGCTGGGAATGTCTGGAATTCCATGATTTCTGCAAGAAAATCCTTGTCACTGTCACAAGTGGGGCTGGGAATGTCTGGAATTTTGGGATTTCTGCAGGAAAATCCTTGTCACTGTCACATATGGGGTTATGAATGTCCAGAATTTTGGGATTTCTGCAAGAAAATCATTGTCATATACGGGCCTGGGAACGTCTGGAATTTGGGGATTTCTGCAGGAAAAACCTTGTCACTGTGGCATGTGGGGCAGAGAATGTCTGGAATTCCATGGTTTCTCCAAGAAAATCATCATCATTGAGACACATGGGGCTGGGAATGTCTGGAATTCCATGATTTCTGCAAGAAAATCCTTGTCACTGCCACAAGTGGGGCTGGGAATGTCTGGAATTTTGGGATTTCTGCAAGGAAAACCTGGGAACTGCAGCACCAGCACAGCACCGTGTCCTCACACGGCTCCAGAATCCCAAACCCTAAAAATCAGGGTTTTGTGGAGGTTAAATCTCATTCCTATTTCTACCCTGAGCTCGTTTCTCCGAGTAAACAACACAATTTCAAAGACTGAAAGGAACTCGTTGGGCCCCAGGGCTGTTTCATCCACCTGCTGCTCTATTTTTAGTGCCAACCTCTCCTGAAAGAGAATTAAAGAGGGAAAAGCAACAGGGCTCGGGGTTAGGATTTAAATCGTTGCCTGTCCCTGGAATAACTGGAAGCCTTTTACCTAAGAACGAGCAGGCAGAGCAAATGGAGCAGCAGATTTCACCTGGGGGACTCATCTCTGCTATCTTTAGAAGCTTTAAATGAGGTTTTTTTACCCAGTCCAGCCAGGCAGGCTCCTGCTACAGCACAGCTGAACTGAAATTCGGCTCAGGAGGACTCGGCTCATCCTTAAAAGTGCTTTTTTTCCCTCGAGTTATCATTTAAAAAATTCCATAAAACCCCAGCTTGGAGAGTTCACCTGTGGCAGTGTTCATTTCGCTCCCTGTTTGGATGCACCAATTGGTGTAAATTCATATTTTAAAAGCTGCTCTATGGCTTTAAACATTTTCTGGTCATTTCCTGGTGCAGTTTTGCTGCAAAAGGAGATTTTTTTTTTTTCCAGAACTATGTCGGTTTCCCTTCTACCACCAAATCTTTGGCAGGAGCAGCCTGTCCCAGAAATGGTTTCAGGGGTTGGGTGAGGGCCTCTAAAACTTTGGGTGGAAAATAAGATTTTTTTTTTTTTCAGAGTTCTGATGGTTTGGGTGGAAAACGAGATTTTATTTCAGAATTCTGATAGTTTCCCTTCCACCACCAAAGCCTTTTTTTTTGCAACAGCATCTCCCAGAAATGGTTTCAAGTGACACCTGAACACCTGACACCTCAGCTCGCTGACAGCGATGAGGATTTGGGTTTTGAGCACCTGAATTTTCAGATGCAGGGCAGATAAAGGCTGAGGATTTGGGTTTTGGATTCTGCAGACACGGGGCAGAAAAAGGCTGAGGATTTGGGTTTTGGATTCTGCAGACACAAGGCAGATAAAAGATTTGGGTTTTGGGCACCTAAATCTGCAGACATGGGGTAGATAGAAGCCAAGGATTTGAGTTTTGGATTCTGCAGACACGGGGCAGAAAAAGGCTGAGGATTTGGGTTTTGAGCACCTGAATTTTCAGATGCAGGGCAGATAAAGGCTGAGGATTTGGGTTTTGGGCACATGAATCTGCAGACACGGGGCAGATAAAGGCTGAGGATTTGGGTTTTGGATTCTGCAGACAAGGGGCAGAAAAAGGCTGAGGATTGGGGTTTTGAGCACCTGAATTTTCAGATGCAGGAGAGATAAAAGCTGAGGATTTGGGTTTTGGATTCTGTAGACAAGGGGCAGATAAAGGCTGAGGATTTGGGTTTTGGGCACCTAAATCTGCAGACATAGGGCAGATAGAAGCCAAGGAATTGGGGTTTGGATTCTGCAGACAAGGGGCAGATAAAGGCTGAGGATTTGGGTTTTGGATTCTGCAGACACGGGGCAGATAAACAATTTGGGTTTTGAGCACCTAAATCTGCAGACACGGGGCAGATAAAGGCTGAGGATTTGGGTTTTGGGCACCTGAATCTGCAGACATGAGACACATAAAGGCTGAGGAATTGGGGTTTGGATTCTGCAGACAAGGGGCAGATAAAGGCTGAGGATTTGGGGTTTTTGGCACTTGAATCTACAGACATGAGGCAGATAAAAGCCAAGGATTTTAGGTTTGGATTCTGCAGACAAGGGGCAGATAAAAGCCGAGGATTTGAGTTTTGGATTCTGCAGACACGAGGCAGATAAAAGGCAGCAGCTCCTCTTAAGGAGCACGGTGGCATCTCCAGATAATCCGTCACCAGCCCGTGAGGAAACGCCTCAAATCCTGGAAAAACACATCCCCGTCCTTCCCTCCTCTTCCCCGAGTTAAAAATCCTGGAAATAATTCTCTGGACAAAAGCAGAGATGAGGTGGCTTCTGTTGAATCCACCCTGGAAGGATCAGGAGGCACAAAGTTGGGGATTATTCTGGATTTTGGGAGTCTGGGGTGGTTCCGAGATCGCCACGGAGTTCCTGATGCCGGGTGGGAATCTCGAATATCAAATGTATTTTGCTGTTCCTCCAGTTCTCCATTTCTATATTCCTTTATTTTTACATTCCTATATTTCTCCATTTCTCCATTTTTCTGTTTCTACTTTCTTGTATTTCTATATTTCTATTTTCCTGTATTTCTATATTTTTCTATTTCTCTATTTCTACATTTCTATATTCCTATATTTCTCTATTTCCACATTTCTCTATTTCCATCTTCCTTTATTTTTATATTCCTATAGTTCTAGATTTCTACATTTTCCTATTTCTAATTTCTGTATTTCTGTATTTTTACATTTCTACATTTCTGTATTTCTATATTTCTATATTTCTATATTTCTATATTTCCATATTTCCATATGTCTATATTTCCATATTTCTGTATTTCTATATGTCTATATGTCTATATGTCTATATTTCCATAGTTCCATATTTCTATATTTCTGTATTTCTATATTTCTATATTTCTGTATTTCTATATTTCTATATTTCTGTATTTCTGTATTTCTGTATTTCTGTATTTCTATATTTCTATATTTCTATGTTTCTATATTTCTATATTTCTAAATTTCTATGTTTCTATATTTCTGTATTTCTATATTTCCATATTTCCATATTTCTATATTTATATATTTCTGTATTTCTATATTTCTGTATTTACATATTTATATATTTACATATTTACATATTTACATCTTTTGGTATTTCTAGATTTTCATATTTCTATATTTCTACATTTCTGTATTTCTATATTTTTGTATTTCTATATTTCTGTATTTCTATATTTCTATATTTCTATATTTCTGTATTTCTATATTTTCCTATTTCTCCATTTCTCCACTCCTCCATTTCCCTATTCCCACATTCCCAGTCCCCGTCTGCCTGCCCTTCCAGCCTGATTTTCACCCCCTGCTCCATAAATTCCATTTCCACATGATTCAAAGACATTTTTCCCCCCAAACCACAGCACTGCAGCCTCCCCTGAAGGAGCTCAGCCCCTCAGCAGGAACATTTTCCGTGCAGGAACATTTTCCACGCCTGCAGACGTTTGCCAAACCCCAAAACCCCCTTTAACATCTGCCAAGGAGCCAAAAAAATCCCCCAAACCTCAGCAGATTGGAGGCCTGGGCTGTTTTAAAAGCCACATCAAGGTCCTGCTCAGCTCCCTGCCATCCTCTGGACACCACCCCGGGGAATTTGGGATTAAAGAGGGGCTGGAGTTGGAAAAATGCTGGGGGAAAAGCTCCCAGGTGGGGCCTTGGAGCAGTTCCAGGCCCCTTTGTTGAACATCTCGCCCTCCCCGTTCTGCTTTCAGCAGGAATGTTCCCCCCCGTGGTTTTACACGAGGTCTGGGTCTGGTTCGGGGTGTTTTATTTTTGGGAGCCACACCTGAGTTCCCAAATTTTTCAGCCCCTGAGGACCTGCGTAAAATCCGCACTTTTTTTAATCGCCTTTTTTATTCCATTTCCTTCCTGCTCTGCTCATTTCTTCTGTCCCTGCTGAGTTTCTGTGGCTCCAGATCTGCTCCATCCATGGGGAAATTCAGATGCCCCCAAAAAATTCCACATTCACAGCAGGTTTATCCATCCAGGAACAAACCCAGAGCCTGGTTTGGCCTATTTGGGCTCCAGAGTCTGTTTTATTCTACTTAGGATCCAGAATCTGTTTTGGCCTCTTTAGGATCCAGAATATTTTTACTTTTTTCCATCAGAAAAATACCTGAGATGGGTGTCCATGGAAATTCCCGGCCTTCCAAAGGCTCAGAATTCAGGAATTGCAACCAGGCAACACCCAGGGATCTCCACCACCTGCAGCTTTCCAAGGATGAAGTAATTTCCCTCCTCAAAATGCAAAATATTCCTCAGCAGAGTCATTTCTATGGAATATTTATTTAGGGTTTTGTTGGTTGTTTTTTTTTTTTTTTTTGGATGGACCATCTTTGCAATGTTGTGAGGGGAGGAAAAAAAAAGAGGGGGAAAAAAAAGAGGGAAGAAGAAAAGGAGGAAAGAGAAAAGGAGGAAAGAAAGTAAAAGAAGGAAAGAGAAAAGGAGGAAAGAAAGTAAAAGAAGGAAAGAAAAAAGGAGGAAAGAATAGAAGAGGAAATAATAATAATAGGAGGAAAGAGAAAAAGGGAAGAAAGAAAAAAGGAGGAAAGAGTAAAAGGAGGAAAGAGTAAAAGGAGGAAAAATAAAAAAAGGAGAAAAGGAAAAAATAGAAGAAAGAAAAAAAGAAGGAAAGAGAAAAAGGAAGAAAGAAAAAAAAGGAGGAAAGAAAATAAAAGGAGGAAAGAGAGAAAAGGATGAAGTAAAAAACAGGAGAAAAGAGAAAAAAAGGAGGAAAGAAAAAAAGGAGGAAAAAGAAAAAAAAGGAGAAAAATTAAAAAGGAGGAAAGGAAAAAAGGAGGAAAGAAAAAAAAGCAGGAGACATTTCCGAGGTGAGACTGCCCAGCTGGCGGGTGATTTATGAAGTGCTGAAAAGCATCTTCGGAGCTGTCATTTATCTCGGAGCTCTCAGCCTAAATAAACAAAGAGCCCCCCTGCCCTGGTTGTGTTTCCAGTGGAAACCATCCCAAAGCCCGGGAGTTGGCACTGGAAAACCCCCTGCAGATATCCCGGCCCACAGGTGCTCCCTAGTGGATCTTCCAGCGCTTCCTGGGTCCTCATTTCCCTTTCTGAAAGGGAAATTGCATCAAAAAATAAAAAAACCCCCAAATCCGGCCCTTCCCGGTCCTCATTTCCCTTTCTGAAAGGGAAATTGCATCAAAAAATCAAAAATCCCCCCAAATCCGGCCTTTCCTGGGGCCTCATTTCCCTTTCTGAAAGGGAAATTGCATCAAAAAGATCCAAAAAACCCAATCTGGCCCTTCCTGTGTCCTCATTTCCCTTTCTGAAAGGGAAATTGCATAAAAAAATCAAAAAAAATCCCAAATCTGGCCCTTTTCGGGTCCTCATTTCCCTTTCTGAAAGGGAAATCACATCAAAAAATAAAAAATCCCCCCAAATCTGGCCCTTCCCGGGTCCTCATTTCCCTTTCTGAAAGGGAAATCACATCAAAAAGATCCAAAAAACCCCAATCTGGCCCTTCCTGTGTCCTCATTTCCCTTTCTGAAAGGGAAATCACATCAAAAAAATCAAAAAAATCCCAAATCTGGCCCTTCCCGGGGCCTCATTTCCCTTTCTGAAAGGGAAATCACATCAAAAAATCAAAAATCCCCCCAAATCCGCCCTTTCCTGGGGCCTCATTTCCCTTTCTGAAAGGGAAATTGCATCAAAAAGATCCAAAAAAACCCCAAATCTGAAGGATCAGAACCTTCCCAGCCCTACCGAGGGATTGCAGATTCCCAAAAAATTCACCTTTTTTGTTGGAACAAACCCCAAAGGATCTGCTCTTTTCCCCCAAATCTTTCCCCACACCCCTGATCCTGATTTTCCTTTGGGTTTTTCAGCATTCCCAAACCCATTGCCAACCTTTGATCCATCCCTTGCTGCCCTGGAATTTGTAAAATCCAAAATTCCTCCTATCTCAGAGATAACGGAGAACCCCAAATCTGAAGGATCAGAACCTTCCCAGTCCTGCCGAGGGATTGCAAATCCCCCCAAAATTCACCTTTTTTGTTGGAACAAACCCCAAAGGATCTGCTCTTTCCCCCCAGATCTTTCCTCACACCCTCATCCCACCCCTGATCCTGATTTTCCTTTGGGTTTTTCAGCATTCCCAAACCAATTCCCAACCTTTGATCCACCCCTGGCTGCCCCGGAGTTTGTAAAATCCAAAATTCCTCCTATCTCAGAGATAAGGCCCAGATGCAGCAGGGAGGAGATAAGGCCAGGGAATTCCTCAGGCAGGAAATCTAGAAATCTGGATCCTGCTCTGGTGGGAGATACCAGAGCTTTGGGATTTGGTAATTGTTGGGGTTTTTTGGGTTTTTTTAAACACAAGATCCCAGAGCAGATTGGGTTGGACCAGAAGCAACGACTGCATCCCTCAAAAATTGACTCTTTTCCATCAAAAATGGACTCTTTTTCCCTCAAAATGGCTTTTTCCCCCCAAAAATGGGCACTTTTATCCTAAAATATGGGCTCTTTTCCCTCAAAATGGCTTTTTCCCCACAAAAATGGGCACTTTTATCCTAAAGTATGGACTCTTTTCCCTCAAAAATGGCTCTTTTCCATCAAACCCAGGCTCTTTCCCCCAAACCAGACTCCTTTTTCCTAAAAATGTCTCTTTTCCCTCAAACCTGGGCTTTTCTCCCTCAAAAACAGGACTTTTCCTCTCAAGCCTGGGGTTTTTTTTCCCCTCAAAAATGTCTCTTTTTCCCTCAAAAATGGCTCTTTTCCCTCAAAAATGAGCTTTTTTCCCCCAAAAGGAGCCTTTTCCCTCAAAAATGGCACTTTCCCCCTCAAAATTGGCACTTCCCTCCTCAAAAATGGCTCTTTTCCCCTTGATAATGTCTCTTTTTCCCTCAAAAATGATTCTTTACCCTCAAAAATGGCTCTTTTTCCCTCAAAAATTGGCACTTTCCCCCTCAAAAATGGCTCTTTTCCCCTTAATAATGGCTCTTTTCCCCTTTATAATGCCTCTTTTTCCCTCAAACCCATGCTTTTCCCCCCTCAAACCTGGGCTTTTCCCCCTCAAAAAATTTACTCTTTTCCACTTAAACTCAAAACCAGCCCCTTTTCCCCTAAAAAATGTGCATTTTCCCCTCAAAACCAGGCCCTTTTCCCCTAAAAATGTGCATTTTCCCCTCAAAACCAGGCCTTTTTCCCCTAAAAACGTGCATTTTCCCCTCCAAACCAGGCCTTTTCCCCCTAAAAACGTGCATTTTCCCCTCCAAACCAGGCCTTTTCCCCCTAAAAACGTGCACTTTTCCCCTCCAAACCATTTTTTTCCCCTCTCTCTGCCCTTTTCCCCCAGGAATTCCAGGCACCCCCGGGCCCGGAGATCAAAGGCTGCCGAGCATTCCCGGGAAGCTGAGTCAGGAATTTTGCGGGTTCCCCCATCCCGGCCCTCCCCGTGCTGACAGCCGCAGGAATTCCAGTTTATGGCTTTCCTTATTCCCCAAAAAAATCCCTTATCTCTGATCCCGGATCCAGCCCAGCCCTGCTGCGGGAGATGTTGCATTAATTACACTTTTTTCCACCCCGAGATGAAAGCTCCCGGCGTCTCCCCCCTGAACTTCCTCTTCTTTTGTTCTCGGGAAACTTTTTTATTTTTTTGTCATTTTCTCCCCCCTTTTTCCTAATATTTATTCATGAGGAAATTTTTTTTTCTTTCTTTTTTTTTGCCTTTCAGAAGCTTCTGAGCAGCTGCTCCTGCTCTGATGGAATTTGCTCAGGCTCCAGGGATGGATTTTCATCTCCACCAGGGACAGGCAGATGTTTCCCTGGCTCCAAAATACCAGGAATTGTGGATTTTATGGAATTCCCAGGGAATTCTGACCTCCCACCTGTGGCTGCTCCAGCCAGGATCCCTCTTTTCCACAAGCCAGGCCTGGATTCCTAAAAATCCCAAATCCCAGATTTGTGTTTCAGGGTTTACCCCTGGTGTGGCTCCAAAATTCAGCATTTTTGGAGTCGCTCTGATGAGTGTGAGCTGAATTTTGATGAGTCGGGCCCAGAAAGTGGAACCAGGCTTTGGTTTTATCTCAGCAACAAAAATCCCCACGGAATCAGGGAATGATCTGAGTCCAGAGGGAACCCCCCAGGGATCATCAAAATCCCACTTCTGACCCCAAAAATCCACCTTGGAAACATCAAATTCCTGCCAGGAGAGACAGAGCAGGAGTTTTGTCGTGATAAGGATTTCACCTTCCACAATATTGGGGTTTTTTTGAGCCGGAAATTCCCGGGATTCCCCTCTGGGTCGGGATGTGAGGCTGATTGTGCAACATCTGGGCTGGAGGGCACATCTGGCAGGGAATGGGATGGGACAATCCCAGGGGTTCAGCAATCCATGAGCCCCAGAATCACCCTGATCCCGGATTTTTGGAGATTTGGGAACATCCCCTCGGCTCAGGATTAGGATTTTTCCAATGGGAAGAGGCCAAAATTTGGGGTAAAAAAGCCAAAATCTTCCCTGAATTCCCTCGGCCTGCTCTCTTTGCTCCCACAGGGAAGAGAACAGTGCTGGCCCTAAAAAAGGGAATTTTTTTGGTGTTCACTCTCTGAAATCCCAACAGATCCGCATGCTGCTCCCATCTCTGTTTACAAACCCCTTTTTATGCCGATTCCAGCATCCCAAAAATCCCCCTCCCCACCCGAGAAAGGCTCTCCTTTAGGATTCCTCCCGCTGGATTCAATCCCGAGTTCACGGCGAGTTTTTCCCTCCCCCTCTGGTCCGGCTCCGGTGACAAATTGGAACACGAGGGTTTAATGGAAAACGCCGGGAACGTCAGGAAAATCCCGCCCTGGAGCTGACAGGCTCCCATCTGCATCCCAGCCTTGCCATTAATTCCCTAACAGCTCCCGACAGCGCGGCCCGCGGGGTCACAAACTTAATTTAATCCCGCCCGGATGCGGGATGAGGGAGGCGTGGATAAAATTCTGCTTTTTCACGGGTTTTTTTCCATGTTTTTTTCCGTGTTTTTCAGCGTGCTCAGGGATCAGTGGTGTCCCTCAGTGTCGTCTGACACCAGGGTTGGTGACATCCCCCTCCCTGCCGCTGGAAGCAGTTTTGGGATTCAGGATTTTGGGATTCCAGGATTTCAGGATTTGAAGATTCAAGGATTTCAGGAGTTTGGGATTTCGGGATTTTTGGATTTCAGGATTCAGGATTTTGGGGTTTCAGTATTGAGGATTTTGGGGTTTCAGTATTGAGGATTTTGGGGTTTCAGTATTCAGGATTTCAGGATTTCAGGATTTCAGGATTTCAGGATTCCATGATTTCAGGATTCCAGGATTTGAGGATTCGAGGATTCAGGATTTCAGGAATTTGGGATTTCAGGATTTTGGGATTTCAGGATTCAGGATTTGAGGATTTGAGGGTTCGAGGATTTGAGGGTTCCAGGATTTGCGAATTTGAGGATTCAAGATTTGAGGATTTGGGGATTTGAGAATTTCAGGATTTCACGACTCAGGATTTGAGGATTTACGGACTCAGGATTTTCAGGATTTCAGGATTTGGGACTTCAGGGTTTCAGGATTCAGGATTTCAAGATTCCGGATTTCCGGGTTTCAGGATTTTAGGATTTCAAGATTCCTTCCTTGACTTTTCCAGGTACAAACCCCGGGACGCGACAAGAGGCGAAATCAGCTCCAGGATGGATAAACTCGGGATGCGCCCGCCTGGAATTTGCTCTGGAAATTCCAGAGCGTTTGAAAGCAGCGGGAATCCATCGGGAAGCGGCTCCGGGGCGCCGCCCGTGTCCCCGCGCGGTGACAAATGGGAGGTGACAGCTCATTCTGCCCGTGTCACTCTGCCCGTCTCGCTGGCTGCCTCCGCCGCCCGCCGGAGCTGAGCTTTGTGTCCCGCTCGGCAGAGCGCGGCTCAAAGCGGGGAAAGCCCGGCCTAACCCAGCCCCTCCCATCCCGCTCCTCTTCCCGAACGATTTGGCGAGGCTGGGATGGACAACTCCGCTCTTCCCATCGCATCTTCCACCCCTTTTAGAGTTCACTTTATTCCAAATGTGAATTCTCATCCCCAGAACGTTCCACATTTCCTCCACAACACCTCCCCGACGAATCCCGGGGTTTCAGGGGATGGAATTTCCCGGGATGTGGCGGATTCCTGGTGGAGTTTCCAGCCTCTGTCCGTGCACGGGGGATGAAGGAAAGGAAAACAGAGATGGAAGGGATAAAGATTTCTGCTCCTGAGCCATCGATTTGTGCTCTCCGAGAGCTCCTGAGTGAAATTCCCACAGGAAATTCCCTCCGGAGCACTCGGAAAAACCCGGGATAGCGACGGGAAAGGGCTGGAGATGGGCTGGAATCTGCCCCGGGGCAAAGGAAGAGCAAAGCAGAGGTGAGGAACTGCTGCTCACGTCCCAGAAACCTGGAAGGACCTCAGAGAATTCCCTTTGGACTCCAAGGAGTTGCCCTGTCCATCCTGGCAGGAATTGTCCTGTTCAAGCTGAATTCCAGCGGGAATGGCTCTTTCCGTGCTGGAATTGCCCTGTTCATGCTAAATTCAAGCAGGAATGGCTCTTTCCATGCTGGAATTGCCCTGTTCATGCTGAATTCCACCAGGAATGGCTCTTTCCGGGCTGGAATTGCCCCGTTCATGCTGAATTCCAGCAGGAATGGCTCTTTCTGTGCTGGAATTGCCCTGTTCAAGCTGAATTCCAGCAGGAATGGCTCTTTCTGTGCTGGAATTGCCCTGTTCATGCTGAATTCAAGCAGGAATGGCTCTTTCCATGCTGGAATTGCCCTGTTCATGCTGAATTCCATCAGGAATGGCTCTTTCCGGGCTGGAATTGCCCCGTTCATGCTGAATTCCAGCAGGAATGGCTCTTTCTGTGCTGGAATTGCCCTGTTCAAGCTGAATTCCAGCAGGAATGGCTCTTTCCGGGCTGGAATTGCCCTGTTCATGTGGGATCCCAGTAGGAATCACCCTGTCCATGCTGGAATGGCCCCATCCGTGCCAGATCCCAGCAGGAATGGCCCCATCCATGCTGGATCCCAGCAGGAATTCAATCCCTTTCCTGGCAGGAATCACTCCATCCATGCTGGATCCTGGCAGGAATTGCCCCATGCCCCATCCATGCCAGATCCCAGCAGGAAT
>JBBMKD010055062.1:0-13076 GCA_037834095.1 Argya squamiceps
ACCAGCGCCCCTGCTGGCTGTGACCAGAACTGCACCAAAGGGAGAGAAGGCTGTCACTGGGTTCCTGGTTCTGGTTGTTGTTGCTGTTGTTGTTATTGTTTGTATGCCTTGTTGTACATAAATATGCTAGTAAAGAACTGTTATTACTTTTCCCATACCTTTGCCTGAAAGCCCCTTAATTTCAAAGTTATAATAATTTGGAGGGAAGGGAGTCGCATTTTCAATTTGAAGGGAGGTTCCTGCTTTCCTTGGCAGGCACCTGTCTTTCAAACTAAGACATTCTTCCTCTTCATCCTTTGCTAGGTGAACTGATTTGGTCTTGGATTTCTTCTGTATAGATGTGTATTTGAAATTGATGCTAGTTTGTAAGTAAAACCGTGTGAGAAATGAACCCCACGCAATTACCTTAAGATAAATCTCATGTTGGAGTAACCATTTAATAGAAAGATTAAAATACATGCCATGATACAGCAAAACTGGCTTAAACCCACAAAGGCAGAGTACAACCTGTCACTGTGTAGGTCAGGGTGTTGGTCACAGTCCTATTGGTTGCAGTCCTGTTGAAGTGATGGTTGCTGTTGAAAGCGTTGTCCTGTGGAAATTCTGTTCCTCCTCTGGATCCAGCAAGTGATGCTGCTGGTGTCCCGAGTCCCCCATCATATACACTCAGGTTCAGGTGGGAGTGCTCAAGACCTCCCCCATGGTGGGAGTTTCATAATGCAAATGATGTAATACTCTGAGTCATTGCAGCTGCCTATTCTGCTGCTGCCATTATGGCTCATTAGCACACGTGACCCCCCCTCAGCATGCATGCGATTATGCTGGAGCTTCACTAGAGGGAATCATCTTGGCTAAGTCATTGGTGAAGAAAAAGAAACACTGCCCTGCCTTGCAGGGTTTGCCTCTTCTCTCTTACTTAACACCCAGCTTGGAACCTTGAAGTGTCACGTGTGCATTGGGCAGCTACTGCAAATGACCCATCATTAACAGTTTGCCAGAAATGAAGTACAGTGGAGTAGAAAACACAGTTTGGTTACACCCACATAGTGCTAAACTTCTGTAACTACGACAGTGTGACTGCTAATGGCATGTGCTGTTGCTCTGGTTCAGCTGCAGTTTGAGTGGCCACAGTGCTTGTTGCTCTGCTCTGAGGTGTCTAGTATCAGGCAGTGTCTGATAAATAGTAGCCAGGGCACAGCAGGTTGCAGAACTCCCCATCTCTCTGGAGCTGCTGCAGAATTTTTCCTTTACATATTTTATCACTTTAACAGGATCCTGTAGTTGTTCCAGGGTGAACTTCTAAACCATTGGAGAAGTTCTTGAAAAGCTGGCCCATTTTCTCCCACATCTCATGCCTCTCAGGTCTATACATCCTGAATAACATCCCTAGAAATCTAAACATGGGGCGCATCCCATGAGGACATATGGCAGACCTAGGAAAAAGAATTTGCTTTTCTTAACATCCAAAGGGAATTTAAGTCTCAAAAGCTGTTGTAACAGGTCTGAAGGAGGAAAAGGGGGTAAAAGGATGGGGAAAATCATCCTCCCTTGTTCCCTCCACAGGCTGGAAATGATTATTAACGGATTCCCAAAGGTAGTGCCTGAGGTAAAGGTAGGAGAAATCAGCACTCCATGCACATCCCAAAATACCTTCATTGCCCTTGATGTCATGTCATGTCATGTCATGTCTTTATTCCATAGTAGAGCAAAGCAATTCTGATCCCTCTCCCTGCTTTGGAAAAGACCACCACGGTGGGCACATAGTGCACATATGGAAAGATATACAGGGTTAGGTACCACAGCCACATGAACAGACCAAGCAATATTGTGACCAGTGACACCAGACCTATTACAGCAAATACTTATATCAAACTTGTTTCCAACCTGCTCTGGGCAGATCTGTTGTTATCTCAACCCTTGATTTGCACTGGACCCCAATTAAGGCTGTCATGGTTTAGGAATGGTATTCTCCAATTAAGTACTCCTGCTAAAACCAGGCATTGCTTCCTCTCTCCCCTCCAATTGGAGGCACAGAAGGAGAAGATCATGGGTTGAGGTAGAACAAATTGCTGGAAAGAACAAAGATAAGAATATGAACATTAACTGCAACAAGATTAATGACAAAATTTTTAGGAAAAAAATTACTTACACAGAAAGCCCCCAACAATAAACAAATACCAGACCTCTCTCTCCACTACATTTTCTTTTTTCTGGGAGAAATGGGTTCCTTCTGGTAAAGCCCCTTTTCACCACACCTGGCAATGACATGAGGTGATGTCAAATAACCTCCTTCCCAGCTACTGCAAAAATAAACTCTGTCCTAGGTGGAACCAAAATATTTTTATTTATAAGTATGTGCTTCACATGTTTCTATTAATTGTCATTATTTGCATCATTATTAATTTTAAAAACATAATTTCCTTTTTGAGTATCTACCATAGAATCATAGAATGGTTTGCATTGGAAGGGACCTTGAAGATTATCTAGTTTCCAACCACCTTTCACTAAACCAGGTTGCTTCGTCCTGTCCAATCCAGCCTTGAACACTTCCAGGGATGGCAATTCCACAGCCTTTCAAAGCAAAAAGGACCATCAGTGAAAGAGAGCAAAACATTGCCTTCTCTAGTGCACAGCCCTCATGTCCAGATTTGCTTTGGGCTTTCTTCTTCAGTCAGATTAATTCTTTTTGAGTAAGATGATAAAACAGATGGGTAACCCCATGCATCTCACATTCTGCTTTTGGCTACACCCACTGTGTGAAGAATCCCTTTGCTATTATTTGAGATTTAATCTATGTAGATTTCCTCTTGGTTGTTTGAATTTCTTTCCCTGGACTCCGCCTTTCCAACCTCATAGCTGCAGTGATACAAACATCAGTTGAAGCACAAAGCCATCCCCTTTGTACAGGAGCTAAGTCAAGAGCTAATGTGCAGAACCATGCCTGCAATCAGGGCAAAATGGGCCCTCAGGTATCAGGTGTTCAGTTTCTTCTATGGGAATTCATAGGAAATTTCTGGAAACATAATGAGTTCAACATCTTGTGAAAGATCCACTAAGGTCCACTGAGAATAAATATGACTGGTAGGATTACAGCCTTTAGCAGTAAAGTGATCTTCCTGGTTTCATAGTGATTTGGACTGTACACCTGACATACTCAAAATACTGTTTGCAGTGTCTCAGTTGTGACAAGAGAAACTGAGACCCATTGTTTAAAGTTTCACAAAAGGGGAAAGGGAGCTCTGTCCTTCTCACACTCTGCAGAGGTAAAAACAGTAGGGATGGGTGGGTTTTCTGTACCACTGAAGGCTTGTTCAATCCCAGATGTAAATTTAACCCAGGGAGAACTAGCATCTGAACCACAGCCAAATTTAAGAAGAGGCATGTCTTCCCTGTAGAAGCAGTCAAATATGTGAGATTTAATTATAAAGTGATGGCAGGCTCTCAAGACTAGGTGGCCTCATTGGGCTTGTAGTGAAGCTAGCATAATTTTTAGCAGATTTAGCGGATTTCCACACTTCCAACTGCAAGATCTGATAGCAGCAGCTCAAATCTGAATCTGGGAAGCTCCCTAACACTAGAACTTTTTCAAACAATTTTCTCTCCACTGTTTACACACAGAAATACTCAATCAATGAGCAGTATGATGATGTTACAGCATGATTGTAATACCCAGTGTGCAAGGCACTCAATACTAGGAGCCAGTTGATAGGGATCTTAAAGATTCTGCCATGAGCAGGGACACCTTCAGATAGACCAGGTTGCTCAAAGTCCCATCCAGCTTGGCCTTGAAGGCTTGTAAATATCTTGCTATATTCTGATGTGTGTTAATGATGAAATACATACCTATTGTTAAGACACACACTACTGCCTTCAACATTGTTCTAGTTTTCTTGCAGTTGCCAAGTGGAGGGTGGAGGCTAGAGCCATGTGGGCATTGCTGGAGGTGTGGCTTCAGAGAGTAGAAAAGGTGAATGCAGAGCAGAAGAAGTGCCATTTTGTTCCTTTTTCTAGGGGAGCAAGGTGGTGAATGAAGCTGAGCTGAGCCAAGCCTGGCTGAACCTAGCCCAGCCAAACACTGATGAGTGCACCTAAGCCCAACCAGGTGTGTGCGCTGGTCCCAGAGGGAGCTCCGAGGAGTGGAGTGCTTGGTTTGGACAGCCCCAAAGCAGTGTGGCACAGACAATCCAATTTGTAGGATTTATCTGTCATTGGTTTTCATTGTCTCAGGCTCAGGGAAGGGAGACACTGGTTGTGGTAGCATCCTTTGTTTTCTCATTTGTCTCAGGGGGCCATGTGGTGCTGGCTCCAGGAGCGTCCGCCATTTACATGTAGGGGGGTTACTGATTTTCAATGGATCAACCGCTAACATGTATTTTAAGTTTTGATGTTTTTAGAGCAAAATGTTCTTCAATTCAATTGTATTCTTCCAAGAAAACTACTTTGATGCTTTTATAAATTTCAATGATATTAGGAAATTGGACAGGCAATGAGTTTGTGGTAGAAGTTAAAAAACACATTAGAGAAATCAGAAATTTATATTTATTTCTGCAGAGAAAACGTCAGGATTAGCTTGCATTGAAAAAACTGTGGGGTTTTGGGTTGATGGTGGTTTGGGGTGGGTTTTTTATTATTAAACTTCTCTTTTGATTTTTTAGATATTTTTTATGTATGAATAATCACACTATGAAGAGCTGGTGTCCACAAAGGGGACAGAAGATTCCTGCAACTTTATTCAAATAAAGGGAGAGAGACTGCTGGGATGTACCCCCATGGGGTTTCTCTAGAGGTTTTGGAGGTCGCAACCTTCTTTTATCCTAAATTCCTGGCTACATGTTGCCCTCTTCCTTTCCCCGTTGGCTGAGATACTAGGAAGGTACACCTTCCTGAACCACCTACTACATATTCCCCCCTCGAACATGTCATTTTCCCCCGAAGTTCAGAAGTTCAGTCTATCTGGGTCCTGCAATAGGCTTTGTGTGGACCCATTTGGCCTATTACCCTAAATTAGTTCAGGAGTTCTTACTGTCTGGTCAAATTGGCTGGGTTCTGTAAAGACATTAAGACCCATTTCTCCTAAAGACCTTCACCCATTGAGTTGTTTCACAGAATCACAGAATGAACTAAGTTGGAAAAGATCTTTGAGATCACCAAGTCCAATCTGTGACCTAACACATCTGCTCATCAATTAAACCATGACACAGAGTCCCGCATCCAGTCTTTTTTTAAACACATCCAGGGGCGGTGACTTCACCTCCTCCCTGGACAGAAAAGTCTAGTGCCTGATCACTCTTTCAGTGAAGAATTTTTTTCTGACATCTAATCTAAACTTCCCCTGGTGCAGCATAAGACTATGTCCTCTCATTCTGTCAGGGGTTGCCTGGCAGAAGAGACCAACCCCCACCTGACTACAACCACCTTTCAGGTAGTCGTAGAGAGTGATAAGCTACCTTTTTTAACAGGCTAAACAACCCCAGCTTCCTGAGCTGCTTTCCACAGGGCTTGTGTTCCAAGCCTCTCACCAGCCCCATTGCTTCCTCTGGACACGCTCAAGCGTCTCCATGTCCTTCCTAAACTGAGGGGCCCAGAACTGGACACAGCACTCAAGGTGCAGCCTCAGCAGTGCCAAGTACAGGGGAAGAATGACCTCCCTGTTCCTGCTGGCCACACCATTCCTGATACAGGCCAGGTGCCAATGTTGGCCTTCTTGGCCACCTGGGCACCCTGCTGGCTCATGTTCAGTTGGCTGTCGACCAGTACCCCCAGGTCCCTTTCTGCCTGGCCACTATCAATTGGAAAGTCGGGTGCATGTTTTCTCTACAGTTTGAGAACTGGCCAAGCAAGACAATAATACAAATTTCTTTCTTTATCATTCTCAAAAATATCAAACTGAAAAATCCAGGGAAGTTTCTCGGTCTAAACATGCAGAAGATTTGACTTGGATTAAAATCACACTATTGAACTTGATTTCAACAGCAATTCAGAAGTCTGCTAATGTCTATGTATCTACCAGCCTAGTCTCTACAAGACACAATATATTCAGTCTTGTACTTAGCAGTCTGGTCTTGGTTTTTGCTCCTGGCATATAATCCACACCGAAATGTCACATGAAGGTACAGATCCAGGGAAAATTCAGAAAAGACTAAGGAGAAAATGAGCTTATTTTATGTAAAGAAGAATACCTCCAGTATTTTCAAATAGCTCTATATTAACGTTCCAATACATGTAAGAGTAACCTGCTGACACACCTAGTAGACTTGTTTTGCATAAAGTAAAAAATACTGAGATGTTGAAGGATGGGACAAGTAGGTTTACACAGCTGCCTTTTAGAGAAGGCCAAAGGAGGAACTAATGTGGGGAGAGGAAGAACAGCCAGGATTATTGATAAAGCAGAAGAGGGAGGAGAAGTGAACATGAGTTGAAAGATGTTTATATTATGTTTTTTTATGTTTTTGATGTTTCATACTTTTCTATTCAGAAAGAGAAAGAAGAAAGGAAATGAAGACTCAGAGATTAGGGGAGAAGAAAATAAAACAAACATCACCTCGGTCCTCTGGACTGTGGAAGATGTTAACACCATGGAGGAAGCAAGAAAGAGAAAAGAGGCATTGAGGAACACCAGGGATGCATTGTGACCAGTCTGGAAGCATGGAAGCACAGGGAATGCCACGGGTTTACATGCATCACATATGCCAATTGCCAAAGCAAAACTAGAAAACTGAAAACTGACCAACAGCTTAATTCCCTCCTCATTAACAGGCCAAAGCACTGGCACAAGAGGACGCCTCTCATTTTCTTCTTGGTTATTTTATCAAAAGGAGGGCATGACTACAGCTTTAAGTATTTAGCAATGTATCTGAATAACTTGGGCCATTCTGTGTACCAGCCAAACTGTTTGAAGATAAGAAACGACCTGCAGTCTTGTTTTCAGATTTCTCAGGAATTCATCAAGGCTACTGAGACAACAACAGGACTAAAATAAGGGCAAAGAGCGTGAGAAACTATCTACAAAAAATGCAAAACTTAGAGGACACACAACGTGATGATGGATACTTGACCAATTAGCTGCCCTGAAGGATGTGTGCCTGTCTGATGGACAAATGACTGAGCAAATCAAGAGACACCTGTATGCCTGGACAGTAGTGCTACAGTCTATAACTGTAGTGTAATGTAACTGTTGGAATCATACTGATTCTGTTATTCAGTTGCCCATTTTTCCCTTGCATAAGTATAAATAATTCATTTTACACCCTCCAACAGATTGCAAGTACAAAACTACAGAGTATCTTTTTCTTTTTCTCTAAATGTGACCTCTAATTCAAAATACTATTTTGTACCACTAAAATTATTTTCTAGTGATGAGGTTAGTGTCCATCTGGGAAGGAATTAAATAGGATCTTAAAAAGAATTAATTAGAAGGACATGTTGCTGTCAGATGTTCTGGTTCCTTTTTAGCCAAGTTTTATAGGCATACTGTGTATCAGGAAAGTCAAGAATCACTTTTGTTACCCGGTGAGCTATATTTTGCTAAAATCAAGGGATTTTTGTCATTGACTCCCAAGGGTAAATCACAAGAACATTAGAGTGTTTAATTAATAGACATGAATTTCATCACAAAAGGAATGCTACAAGCATCATAATGTAGCACACAAGTAATTTAAATGGATGTCTCTGTTCTTATTGCTTGTTTAAAGAGCATTGTGGAAGCTCCCTACCCAAAGATACAGAAGCAATACAGCAATAGAGGAAGGTGACCAGGGACATAGCTCCAGCTAAGACATTAGTGATGAATTTACACCCAGACTTCTTCCTGAGAAACTACAGAGAGAATAATGCCTAGCAAGAATTTTGGTGTCAGTGAGGATAAATGCCGCACAAACTGTCTTAGATTACAATGTAGGATGTAACTTAAAAGTATGTATTCTGTTACCATCTATGTAAGCTGTTGAAATAGGTGGAGCAGTGTTCTTTATCTCCTCCATGATTCATCCCTGATAATTCCCTCCGGGGGCTATCTCTGCTAATGGGCCATCCAGTCTCACTGCATGACTCAGAGAATGATATCATCCCATTATGAGATGCTCTGCCCAAGGGGAGGAACCAAGAATTCCTACCTGGATATAATCTGAGGTTTTGGAACACCAGAGCCCTACCTACTGGATTCCCAAAGGACTAGAGCTACATAACCACCACTGGACCTTCAGAGGCAGACCAGAGTTTACTACAGGATCACCACTTTAACAGAACCCCATCCATGATTTAATCGGACTGTTATCACCACCCTGATCAACAGCGTGTCAGGTTGTATCCTGACTCCATCAGTTAAAGCCAGTATTTTCTGTCTTAAATTTAATTTTTCCTATTAAATTGTAGTTCTAACTTGGAATCTCACACTGGTTTACTTTCAAACTAGTAGCCAAATATATATTATTTTTCATTGAAAGAATGAAACAATATCAAGATTCATCCTTCTAATACTGGAATAGATCTGCTCATTTACCCAACTGCATATAATACCCCAGGGATCGTTTTTAGCATCTGAAAAGAGCCAAGTCTAAGCCTTATCTCAATATACAGAAGAAATTAAACCGCTAAGTGCCTGTGTGATCATTTTCACTTGCACTCTAACCCCAGGACAGACCTTTTTCTGTAGCTGAGCAACACAAGTACCTCTACCCCAAAGTTCATATATAGCTCATTTAAAATAGTGGTTTACTTGCAAGGCAAGCTCTTTTCCAGACCAGAAACCAGATAAAATCTTGTAAATCCAGTACAGACCTGTTCTGGGAGAAGACAGCAAGCAAAAGGCATAACTGGAACCACTGGTAACTGTACAGATAAAGTTTGAAAAAAATTTTAAAGTATTGTGCTAGAAAAGATACATAAATGTTTAAAGAAGTTGGAGACCACAATGATGAGTGCCATTTAGAAACCAGAATATAATACAATAGAGTGCATTTGGCTCTTCATAACCAACAGCATATTTCTAATCACTAGCATGAGAGTCAAACCAAATATTTCAAACCACATCACCAAAGACAATAAAATTTTATATGAGGTATCCTACCCAGCAGACTGTATTTTTGCCTTATGTGTATCTCATCCATTGTCTCAACAATTTCCTTACTTTTTACTAGCTCATTTTGTTTGTTTGCTACTTTAAGTACTGTGCTTTTAAAATCACTTGGCAACTCACTTTCAGATAACTGCTCAGATTCATTAAAGGATTTTGTTCCCATTAGAGAATTCAGGGAAACAGCCAGCTGTGGAGTGCTTAACACTGAACAACTTCTGAAATATATGGGGAAATTCCATTGGAAAACTCTGGATCTAACCAGCCTTCCTAAAGGAGAGGGAGTTAACAATTGCATTGTCTCGTCTCATCTCTTCTCACCATGCAGCTGGAGAGGACCATGATGAATACCAAGGGCTAGCTCTACATGTTTGTTTGTTTTTCTCATTAACAAATCAGAGTATAATGGCTGTTAGAAGAAGATGAAATACAAAGATCTGCTGTCCAATAGGTTGGTGGCCTGTCTGCCTGCAAGGCAACTAATTCATACAGCATTTACATCTTGCAAAATTAAAACTTTTTGCTTTCAGTCTGCAGATATAAACAATGCCAGGACATTGTAATAGATGACTGGCAAACACTTATCTTGTTGGATCTCATTAGTAAGGTCCACAAAACCAGTGCAAATGAGTCAGATGAAGAGCTTGCCACATTTTCAGTATTCAATCCCATGATTTTCCACTAAAACCTGTGAGGAGACTGACTGATGAGGCCTCCAGAGCTCAGTCAGAAATGATTCCTGGCTCTTCCCCAAATTCCCTGTGTGACCTTGTCTAAGTGAGTTTATTCTTTCCTCACTCAGTCCTCTGTCTAGCTGTAAAACGCACCTTAAGTCTCTCTTAGCAACACATAAATGCTGCACTTAATCAGCAACATGAATTCAAAATAAGGAGTGATTGGTCAAGGTTAGGCCTGTTGTTTTTTATAATAGTTCTTGAAGGTTGTAATGGATCTCCAGCTGAGCATGAATTAACTCTGTAATTGGTTATGAAAAAAGCAGCTCACTGGAACATCGACAGGAGTGGTGCCTGCAGGCACCCCACAGTGCTGCTGGTGGTATCCCAGCTAGAGAGCAGCATCCCACTTTGGGTGCACATGAGGGAAGGCAAACCACTAGGAATACTTTTGAAAAAGATGAGAGGGAGACCAGAATGGTAGAGACACAAAAAGACCCTGAGTTAATTGCTGTCATGTAGCCAGAAAGAAAAATGAGATGGAGGAAAGCAGGGCTAAAATAACAGCGTTCAAGGCTGCTGCAAGATGGAGCAATCTCTTACAGTATTTGTGGTGGCTAGGGAAAGAAACAAAGAGCTTCAATTGCAATAAGAGAAAATTATATTACATGTGGATTTATATTAAGTGTGAAAGAAGTTCTCTAGCAGGAAGTGGAGAAAAGACTAGATTAAATCATCCTGAGAAGTTGGGAAGCCCTTAAAGAAAGTTGGGGGCCTTAAAGAAAGAGTTGGACAGACATCTTCCAGGAATAAAATGGGGATAATTAATCTTGACATGGGGCAGAACAATAAACTGATCTGTTGAAATCCATTCAGCCTGTGCTTCTTTGATAATATCTGAGCGGATGCTGTGGGTTTGTACAGCACCTTGCCCAACAGAGCCCTTTTCTTCCTGAGAGACTGGCATTAGAATCTATAACTGGTTGTATAATCAATGTGTTTCAAGACACACAGTTTAATACCACATACACACTACCCAAACTATAGCTTAAATTCCAATAAACTACCTGTTCTGTTTCTCTACTGAACTGGACAGTTATGAGCAACTGTTTATTTTCCAATGCTACATTCACAAAATCAATTCACACAGCATCCACTGATAGTGGGAAGAGAGATTACTGCTTTGCAGATAAGGATTCTCTCCAGTGGTGTAAAAAGAATAAAGAAAAAAAAAAGACCTATCTAATCTGCTTCTTAAAAATGAAAAATAAAAATAAAGTAGGACACAAAGCTTCATCTTTGAATATGTTTTTGTCTTAACCACAATGAATGTGAAAACGGTAGGACTATACCTCTGAGTTAATTTTATTGTTGTCTCGTGTGAGATTTATAATAAAAAAAAGTAAAACTGCGTCTTGGTTTGAAAGACAGGTGTCTGCTAGGGAGGGGCAGGGCCTCCTTCGGAATGGAGAATTCAAATCTTCTCCCTCCAAATTATTATAATTTAGAAAATTAAAGGGGCTTTCAGGCAGAGGTATGGGGATAGGAACAACAGTCCTTTACTAGTATGTATAACAAAGGCAAACAAACAACAACTACAGCAACAATAATAATAACAGTACCAGGAACCTTGAGGGGCTTTGTGAAACAAAGCCTAGAGCAGTCTGATTTCTTGGGGTTCTGAGAGCACCAAGCTGGAATGGTGGGACATCCTGGGCTGGTGGATGAGATATATCAGAAGTTCCATGATGGTAGCTGGAACGGCAGGATGTCCCCGGCAGGCAGGGGCTGGTTGTCCCAGCAGGGCAGGGGGTGCAGAGTCACACTGAAGCCACGACGGCAGGTAGGCAGAGGAGCTCAGAATTCCAGAGCACAGGAGCAGATGATGGTAGATTTCCCAGGGGTGGACTTTCTGTTGATAGTGAACTCCTCCTGCAGCAAGCAGCAACTTGGCTGTGTCCTCTCTCTCTCGTAATGCCGAAAACCAGAGAGCCAAGCTGCCTCCAGCTCTGTCCTTTACCTGCCCCAAAACTCTCGTGATCTTCCACCTCTGAGCTTTGGCCACCTCTTTGTTTTGGTCAAGCACCCTTAAGTACCAAGTAGTTAGTCTTCTAGCAGCTTATGGGGAAAATTACTATAAGTAAAAAAGAAACAAATCTAACCCCCCACGAACTGTTAACTCCCAGTATTTTAATTGCTGCTTGGAGTCATTTTATACATGCAGGTGACACAGTCATTAGGATGGATCACTTTGCAATTCATGGCGAAAAATTATCCTCTCTGTTCAGCCTGTTCATGATGTGTTTGCTCTTTCCAGGCAAAAAACACGTGCATGTAGAGGAACACCCTTAAATGAAGCAAAAATTGTTCAGTAGAAGAGTGATCATATCACCAATGGGAAAATTCCATGGCCATACTACTTCCTCCTTACAGACATTCCCTGTAGATTCTGTTTAGTTCGGTGCTTCATTATTAAATTGACACCAAAGCCTCACTAGGAAATAATAATGTTTAACCAATGTTTCATTTGTTATTGCTTCAGATACACTGTTATGCTTCAGACAAGCACTCCTTTCTAGTAGCAAAGGATGATATTCACTTACATGACTGGTACAGCATGTCAGTGTCTATAAATGAAATATTAGAGCCCACCTATGCTTTCAATGTAAATCTGATTTAGGGGAATTTAATCCCATCAGACTTCAAAAATTTACACACCAGATTTCCTAATGTTATAAATGAAAATTCGCCAATTGGATAAAAAAGAAAATAAATTTTATTTTTCCATTTAGAAATTTATCTGGGACAGCCACGGAAACAACATTCGAATATTGGGTGAAACAGACAAACCGACAGCAGGACTGTTAGCTCGCTCTGTTCCACGCCTTGCAGGGGTTTTGGTCTGGGTTCTAATAGGGTTTTTTGTGCCTGTTGGCAATGATACTGTGTCCACATAATCTTTCACTCGGTGATGAATCTTGAGCAGATTTCTTGGCACCAGGGCACGTTTGAAGGGATTTTTCTCGGAACTCTTTTGGGATGTTGATTTGCCCAAGTCCCGAATCCGCCTTCAATGTTATCACTGATGGCTTGAGGTTTCAGATGCACAAGATTCGATTAACTGAAGGAGTGACATTTGGGTGAGCTACTCTCTTTCTCGTGCAAATTGGGATAATAATTTACCACTTTGCAGTTTCCAACAGCCCATCTGGGTATTTGGAAATCACCCCTTCTATTCCGGGAACCCAGGCTTACTTTTTACATTTACAGAGTTGCAACATATAACATTTCCAATACATTCTACTTACTACATTTATTGTATATTTTATTAC
>JBBMKD010055063.1:0-13032 GCA_037834095.1 Argya squamiceps
CCCACTTTCAACACATCAAAAGAAAGCTTGCATTACCCTCTACAACATTTAAGTGGCGGACTTTTTATTTTAACGCATCTATCTAGGCGAAAAACAACGATTAAAGTTGACCTAAAATGCTCAAAATCGCATGACATGTCCACTCGTCCATTTTCAGCTCATTTAATATTTTTACGTTTTTAGGCTTTGAAATTGTCATATTCGTAATCAGCGTATCCGAAAACCCCCATAAACCGAGTTTCAGCTCCAAACTCCAAAAAATAACAAAATTCATTAAAATTGGGTGGCGCCATCCAGTTATAATTGGCAGAAGCTGTAATCCGTTGCAATAACTGCCTTCCAGCAACTCCAGGCAAGTTCACTCAACAACCCTTTCATGAATAGCCAAGCTGGACAGTACTGGCCTATGTTATATGAAGACATGGGCCAGTACTGTTTTTCTCCACACACACACACATACACTCAAGTGATGACGCATTCTCTGGATTTGGCTTTGTCACCATCCTTCATCAAGATATGAAGAATATCAGCTGAGAGGCTTAGTCAAGTTCCCATAATAATATGGACGGATATGAGGGATAGGCCTTATCTCTGCCCGATTGGTTCGAAAGGCTTCAATCGGAGGGATATCATCATGATTGTTCACATGAGAGTGCAGCTATATGGAAAGGATGGGGCGTGTAAATTGTATGATAGCCAATCAAGTAAGTCCAAGGAAGAGGATATGGAAGAATTCTCAAATTTTTATTTATTTAATTTTTCGCCAATACTTTATTTAATGCTTTCCAATTCTATTTAATTTTTGTTTTTTGTAGGTCTGGATCGGACTGGCCAAAGTGGTCAAGTTGACAAGCAAGACATTCTTCAGGGCTGGAATGAAGCTCCAAATTCGTTCGAGAAGCTCTTCCCACAACAAATTCGTAGACGCAACAACTGTCCTCCTCAATCTTCTCCTCCAAGTGCACAATGGAGTGGATTTTAACTGCTTGGTGCTGCTCGGAAACTTGGCTTCCCACAGACGTCACAATTTGGAGAGACCCCCCAATTTTCTCCGTAGCTTCAAATATTCTCTTCCTCATCTCTTCATACATCTTCCCCAAATTACCCACACTCTCGAAGCATCCCAAACACAAAAACTCATCACAGCCCTTTCCTTCCTCTTCCCCACCGTCACCACCAAGAATCCCCCCACAGCCTTCACTTTGAACCAATACTGGCTCTGGTTCTCCTCTTCAACCCCCAGAAATTCACACACCCTCCAAAACCCCGGCACCTCCTTCTCCCCCTCCACATCCCCTCCATCATTCCTTGACGATAAACTATACGAAATGATCCTCTCCCCACAAAACAAACAACACTTATTCATTTCCTCCCCCCATCCTTCATCATAGTTTTAATTGTAATTCTCATTACAAACACAACAACCACCTTAATTACCAATTAAATTTTCCCACCCCATCTCATTGAACAGCTGATGATGGGAAGAATTGTAACGCTGAATCTTGGCAAGACTCTGAATTCCCATCAAACGGCAATTTAGAAAAATCCTGGAACATTTCTTCCTACTAGCGCAAGCGTAGCGGCTCCACTTCAAAAAATATTTGGCGTCTCGGCGAATCCTTCCTGCTTCCTTTTGGGGAAGTGACTTGTGAACAGCCCTTGATCAAGGTTCCTAAATCTCTCGATTTCTAATTTTTTTTCTGTGCACAAAAATTTAAAAATATTTCTGGCTCTGCAGACAGCCAGTATCTTCCGGCGACTCAGTTCCTCCTTCTTCCGACGGGAAACGACAGGCAATTATTTTTTGGGAAGAAATCAAACGTCTGAGAATTCTTCCCAGACTCCCAAAAAATTTCCGGAGGTGGGGAACAAGTGATCGGATTTTGGAAGAGGAATCCCGTATTTTTTGTCCCCTTTTTTTTATAGGAAACGGGGCTTTGGAGAAAAGGTCGTTCCTCATTTTCGTAGAAGATTATGGACCTCTGATTCTTTGCTCAAAAAATATTGCATGATGGTAACTCCACTCTTGGATGACTCAATTCCATCCGTTCAAGTAGGAACACATTGCCAACTTATGGGAACGTCCATATTACACGTTACGAATTTATGGGACCGTACATTTTACACGTTAACGATTTATGGAACCGTCTCCATCGAAAAAAATGTAATTATTTAAGAATAATAACTCCAAATAAAATAAATTACACAACAAACATATTCAAAAAAAAATTCCTTTCAAGCGACAAATATTTTTCTCAATTTATTTTCTAATCTCTGTCTCCTTTTCCAAAACAAATAGTAATTTTAATAACAAGCCTACATTTTTAGAAATTTAAACCTTCCACATGCTTCTCTCTTTCTGGTACATTGCAAACATTTATGAATACTCTCCATATTTTTGAAAAACAAAAAATTCATTTTTCTTAAGGAGAATTCATCATCATCATCATCCTCAACAAAACTTAAACCTATCCAATTATTTTCTCACAGTCACAGTCAAACAAATCCTCACACTCAAAACTCTTGTGATACATTTTTTACAGAGACAGTAGAAATCTTATAGCACTCCATCGAAATATTACATCTCCTCCAAAAAAAATGTCCGCGTCTCCTCCTCCTTCATGAATAGATTATCATATTCTAGTTAACCTACTATAAATCTTGTTATCATACGGATAATCATATATTTTATATTTTACAGGCAAAATGCTATTTCTACATTGTAGAAATGTACAGCAATCTATTTTAATGATTTATTTTGCTAGCATCATCATCATCCATCAGAAATAACTTTTTTGTAAAGCTTAATCCTCTTCCTGCATTTCCAAATCATCATTTAAAATTACATTCCATTTATTTTTGGATTCGCTCTAAAAATTAATATACTCGGTGCAGAAATCATCATCATCCAAAAATAATAATTAGTAAAATTAGCTAAAATTACCACATTTTTGTATACATCACCTTTTTAAATTATTACTTTTGACTTTGTTTAATTTTTTGTTTTTGTCTTTGGAACAAACTTTCGTTTCGACTTGAAACAGGTTTTACAAAAAATTATTACAAAAAAGAAAGAAAAATCTTCATACTGACTTTACATGAAAATTTTGCATCCCCATCTCTGGTAAAAAGCTAAAATTGTAAATTAAGTAAATTAGTAGATATGTAAACGTTTGAGTAGACAAGTGTTAATTGACGAAAAGGAAATAAAATAATTACAAATTACAATAATATTTTGTTGACTTGAAGAATTCAAATGCTTCACAGTTTTTAATTATTAATTAGAAAAATGCGAATACTTAGCCTAATTAACGGTTACGTATATTTTGAGTACTTCTTGTCCCTCCAAAATTCTATTTTTTTAAAGACTCAATTAACAAACTTATCATCAGTCGATATCCTTCATGTAGTACACCTCCCAATATTTCTCTTTTGTAATTCTGATCCCAATAAAATATTCACACCTCCGGAGATATAGAAGAAAAGCGCTTAGCTACTAATTATGTTTTTATTAAATGCTAATTTAATTGTAATTGATTTTTAAACGTAGTAAATTGTAAATTGTTTTTGATTTTTCTTTGTCCCGCCGAATTTATCTTTTAACCATCCATTTCACTGCTGATTCTCAACCACTCTCAAAATAATTTTTTTATTGCATTGCTCATCTCTCGTTGCTTTTTATTCAAAATTTTAAAATCCTTCCTTAATTCTACGTTTATTAAGTTAAAAGAGATTTTTTTACTATACTTGTGAATTCTTTCCACTACTTCCCTACACATCTCTCTATTTCTCAGCATTGCATATTTTTATTATATTTTTTGCAAGAAATATAAGCACTTCTACAAATTTCATATTTTTTCTACCACCACTTGTGTGAGATCACAGCAAAATCCATCAATCTGAAAATTCCAATCGCTTTCTAAGAATTAAAAAAAACCCATTCCATCAAGAAGAATATACATCGATTTGACACACACACAGATCTTAATTTCTTTTTTGCGAAGAAAAATTGGTACAGTTAAAAAAAGTTAACAAATTGTCGGTATTTTCATCATCATTATCCAATCGAAAATCTCAGAACATGAGTTGCAGCACGGTCCTCATGGCGTAGAGCAGTTCAGCCTGAAGTTTAGCCTCCATAATCATCAGATTGACGTGAACCTGGAGTAAAATACAAAAATCATTTAAAAACCTATTCCCTATGGTTAAGTTCAAATTTTTGGACATTTAAATATTTGCTTTACCTTTTCACTATGCTTGAATTCCCGCATCACGTTATCGTAATCCGCCTTGGTGATCCGTTCCGGGTAACAGCAGACCGTCTTGATGAACGCCTTCAGAGGGCGCTCCAGCAGTTGGTTCACTTCTCCATAGTCGTAGTCGTCATGCCTGTTGGACACGTAAAAATAATATTTTATTATAATTTCAATAATTTTCCCATTCCTCTCTTCTTCTTCACACCACTAATATTTCAATTTACATAATTCATTTTTTTCTAAGCTCTCGTCATCCCTGACCTCTCTGCTAATCCTACTCTTTCTCTTTATGTGAGAACAGCGAAATAAAAATAACTAGTTTTCCTTGGAATTCATAAAATCATAAACTTTTTGTTACAGCAACATTTCAAAAAAAATTACATAATTATCCATCTTAATTCAGGCTACTCCCACGAATAACAATGATTCCAGAAGAAATTAATTAACACCTAATCAACAAGTTTCAATTAAATCTCTCAGAGACGTGCTTTTGCACTCCACTTCCTTCTACAAATTTATTTTACAATCTTTCCTACCCGAAGTCCTACTCCTCCATTAAAATCATTTTAATCTCAAAACTTTTCCTCATTGCCTTTTCATGTCCATTTTAATTTTTATGCAATAAATTTCATCCTTACCGGATTCCATACAAGCACTGGATATAGTTCCAGACGGCGGTTCGGAACTTGGTCGTGTCGACGTTCGCCCTGCCCCCTATCGTGTAGTAAGTCATGTTCTGCGCCACCTTAAACTTGTCGTCGAGAATCTGGCCGACTTCCATGTACAACCGGTTCACCAGCGAGAAGCCATGCTCTTCCCAAGAGTAGTCCTGCAATCAACACATCAAAAAGTAAATTTTAATTACAAATTAATCATCATCCATTTGTCACTTTCATCTTGGAACATGATGGGCGGAGCCCTCTTATCAAAAATTATTTTTTTCTCCTGCTGCTCATCATCATCATCCACGTCATGTCACTGACCTCTTCCTCTTCTTGTCATCATCTCATCATCTAATTTACTAACTATTTATGCAATCATTAAAAAATAAATTATATCACTCTTCAATTCTTCCAACAAGGCCAAAAGTATTTTTTCCCATGAAAAATGTACCCATTTCCCACAAATCTAAAAAAACCACTTGAATTACATTAAAAATTTGATATCCAACTTTTGCCTTTGAAAATGTGCAGTCGAGCTTATCACAATTTTTTTTATGTGTTTGGTGTGCATCGCTTCATTTCCATAATAAATACTTATTTTTCCCCTTGCAGCAGCGTCAGCTAAAAAATAAATGTGTTTCAGCGTCACTCTACTTGCATGCCTTGTCGTGAAGCTGTGAACGCTGCTGCTCCGACGCTCCCCTTTTCGCCACACAAACAACAAAGAGCCAAGGTCATCAAAACGCGAGAAATGTTATCCTATCAGCTCTACAAGCTATTCTGCTGCTCCCATCACATTTTTGGAGATCGAGTTTTCTCGATGTAATGCAATCTTTTTGCGAATGTGAAGGAGAATTCTTTTTTGCAAATGAAAAGTATATAGTGGCGGTAGCGTAAAGTTAAGAATTTTTGATAGTAAAAAACCAACAAAAAAGTATGTTTTTTAGAGAAGATGATAACAATAATAAGTTGAAAGGCTGCGTGGTTGAGTCTGAAAAAGGAAACGGCTCGGCTGACAAGATAACGGGTGGAATCTCTCTATAGTGGCACCCCTTTTAAGGGATTCGGATTACAATTACTTTAAGCTACTCTCTATATAGTGGCATCTACTTAAATGGAGCTTATCTTGCATGATAAGCCACTACACAGAGGTTTCTCCCTTTCTGCATAGCCATCCAACTAAAAAACAATCATAAATCAGTCATATTTTATTTCCCTCTCTAGTTCCAACTTGGCTCTTTGGTCTGCCATTTTTTATCGCAACTTTTTTCTGAAGCAACATTATTTTTTGCAGTTGTTGTTGTTTTTCATGAAGCTTTACACAAGCCCGTCTCATAACTCCTCATCTTGTTTATCCTACTGTGTGGTTTAGATGGTGAAAAAAAGTTAACTTTTTTTTGCGAGAGTAGAGAATCCATCCAGCAGCAGAGTTTTATGCAGTGGCAGAGTGCATAATGAAATGCTCAAGAGGATTTCCAACATTAGCATCCCATTTGCATTCTAATGTGCTTTTGCACAAGAGAGGAAAATAGCCTTGAGCAGAAAACATGGCGATGATATCGAAAGGGGGAAAATCTGCACAAAAAAATTGTTTTTCTCTCGCTCGACGCTGCTCGACAGCGATAAAAATGAAGAGACATGGACATGAGCGCTAACAACATGCTTATCATGAAAATACTTTGTTTGATGAGCAGCTTTAAAAGAAAGAAAGATTCTCAAAGTTTTTTCCTCGTTCCTTGTCTGGATTATTTTTGGGGATGGCTCTTCTAATGAATTATAAGATTATATGGAGGTCTTCTCACCTGGATTCTGAAAGTGTGGAGTTCTGAGACCTGTCCCCGCTTGGCAAAGTCCTCGTAGGTGAACTCGTGCGCGGAAATGAAGGGGGTCACGTCTGGAGGGAGCATCGAGCGGTGGATGTTGCCCGCTTTGGAGGAAACCATGGAGGGAGTCCCCAATCCACGCTGGAGGATCATCATGTTCTCCTTCTGGTTCGGGTCTGTGATCATTTGGGTGTCCATGTCGGAGCGGGCTACCGTCTCGAACCGCTTTTTTCTCTCTTCCGGGCTGTCATAAAAAAATAATTCAAACTTTTAATTGGAAAATTCTTACGGGGCAATTGAAAACTTTTTTTGAATTTGACCGCTTACTCTTCAATGGGGCTAGTTTCCGATAGATTTTTCATGGTCGCCATGATAATGTCGACCTCGGACACTGTGGAGCCAGCTCTCGGTGGAGAGGTTCCGTTTCCACTACTGCTGCCCCCACCACCCCCGCCACATTGTGAGTTGTGGAGTGCATCCGACTTGAGAACGGGGGAGCTGGCGCTAGTCAGCGATCCACATGGAGACTGGTGGTCCCCCCGATGGCTGTGGTGATGATGGTGGGGATAGTGGTAGGGGTGGAAGTGGACAGAGGAAGGTACATTGATTCCACCTGAGGTGGAGTTGGATGAGCCCACGTTCCCCCCACCTATTCCTACTCCTCCATTCCTGCCAGAAGAAGACGCTGACGAAGATGAGGACGACGAGGAGGAGGACGCTGCGGGCGAAGTTGACAAATTGTTATTTTCAGTCTTTTTCAGGATAGATTTTGTTTGTTTGTTGGCTGGTGGGGACTGGGAGGAGGAGGAGCCACCTCCTACCCCTCCAACTGATGAGAGGGTATTGGTTGTGGTGACAATTGATGGGGGTCCCACCGCAAATGAGACCTGGCCATGATGGTGACCACTTGGTTTAGTTTCCATCACCATCTCACTTCCGCTACTACTAGCTCCTCCCCTCTGGGGCTGCTGCAAAGCGGCAGTGGCTGTGGTGGGGTCCATGAGGAAGGTGTGTCCATTGTCAAAGTCCACCTCGGGGGTGATCCCACAGCCGTGAATGAAAGACGAGAGGGAGTGAAAGTTGGCGAGGAGGACGACAGCTTGAACGACTTCGCTGAGGGACCAGCCCGCCTTCTTGGTGAGGTGCTGGAGATCCTCCTTCTTGAGTACCCACGGCCTATGCGCAATCACTTTGTTGATGTTGTACAGCGCCACGAGCTTGGGTGGGGCAACGTCCAGACCCCGCAGCCAGTTCGGGTCGCCGCCTTGGTACAGAAACTCCCGCTTCTGCAGTTCCATCAGATAGCTACACCGATACCGGGCTGCCGCCTGTAAAAACAAATCATCAAAACAAACCATCATCAATGTACAGCCCCATAAATACCAAATAGTAGTTCAATGGACCACCCCATCTATCCCTTTCTCTCTTCTGTTTACACAAAGCTCAAATTTCCACGTTCGAAAACAAATAATCAAAAGCTCGAGAGAGAATGTGTTCCATTTCACACATTCCAAATTCCACCAGATCACGTCCCAAGCTCGTGCTCATCGTCATTCTATTTTGGGGCCATTCATGAATCATTAAACTACCAATTCCACTCATTTTCTCCTCAAATTTTTATGGAGTGACCCCAAAACTTCTCGCTACAAAACTAGTCAAAGTTAAATTTAAAGCATTATGGCTCATGTTTCTCGTCTACTTCACCAAAAATAAATAAACTGTCAGTCTATTTGCTTTCTTAATTTTAAACTCCAGAGAAATTCCGCTTTCAACTGCTCTGCAGATGCAGCATCCCAATAAAAAAATATTCAAATTTATTTTTTTTGTTCTCTTTATCTCTCCAGTTCAAAGCGTCATCGCCCTCAAAGCTCGTGGCATTTATTCCACTACTGCATAAACATATGGGGCTGTTCACAAAATACTTCCATATTTCAGGTTTACCCCTAATTTTAATGTGTCGACTGAGGTCAAGAAAGTTAAAACATCATCAGCGTCTTTCCTCGTTGACCTCTCTCGTTTTAGATTAATATTTCCTCAGACTAATTATCTGAACATTTTGAATATTCTTTAAAATGCTGCATCTGCCTACGCACCAGAGCTAGAGAGATATATTTTTGATGTGAACTCTTCCTCCAAAACATTTTATTTTTTTAATCAAGGCAACTTTGTTTCAACTTTTATTACTACGACGAGAAGAGCAGTGATGAAAGCTGTTTAAAAAATGCAGTGGGAAGGTTGCCCCAACCAAACATAAATTTATTTTACATCGAGTCAAGGATGCTCTTTTTTTCCTCGTCTGTCGCCCATTCCCAATATATTTCTTATCATTTATTATTCGACTATTGGCTTTCACGTGAAACGGTAATGATTTGTTTTGCAGAATGAATGGAACACGAGTGCAAAGATGACTTTATTCTCTCTCTAATCGTTAGTCTGGTGGAGTCTAGTGCAGCCCAGATTGCGGATGCAAAGTGCACTAATATCCATCTAATCTCGGATTATAATTAATTAAAATACATTTTATTTCTCCAGCCTTCACTCCATCTTTAAAATAAATGACGACACTGTGAATGACCTGCAATCTGTCTCTCTGTAAGTTGCCAAATATATCAAGTGGCTCCTTCAAAGAAATATTTACGCCCTAGCCTTGAATCCACTAAAACATCTTGTAATTCGGAGGGTGTGACATTTCCACACAAGGACAGAAAACGAAACATGCTCTAAAATATCCCTTTGTACAGCTTTTAAATCTCCTTGAATCCAAAATTTTTATCAGAAAAAGGTTGAAAATATTTGAACTTTTCTCTTTGTTTCCACATCTCTTTAAAAATATTCTTGTCAAGTTCACCCAACAAGTTATATCTCTCAAGCGACTAAAATTCTTTTTTAAAAAGTAGGGGCTTTTTGCCAAGAAACATGGAAAAGTTGTTAAAAAATCTTCGTTTTTTTACCCACACTTTAAAATTTGATAGAGGCCATGTGGAACTAAACAGAGATTTTCTAGAACAAAAAAATATGTCTAAAGTTTCGCTACAAAATTTTTAGAGTTCGTTCCGAATAACCCCTAGAGGAATTTCAAGCTACAACTTCTCAAGAATACGTAATGAGATGGTTTCTTGGAAAAAAGGTAACGACATGAAAAAAATAAAAGTTTTATGACAACCAGATGCAGTAGAAAAAAACGGAAGGAGTAAAATATTTAGTCAAAAAATTGGCACAAATTTTCGATTTAACTTTACGTCAGCTTTTTGGCATATCATCACTTATTTTGCAAAATATCAAGTGTTTATCCAGCAGAGAATTTGCATATCTGTTAATTTATCGGATTACTTTATCTAAACTTGAAAAACAATAACAATCGGTTGACCAATTACAGATTACTCTAGAGACTACAACAACATATTACGAAACGGTATTAACCGGCACAAACCCCAAAGATGGTAATATACGCTGAGCTCTTCTAAGACAAATAAAGTGAATAAAAGTCAATGAACCGTTTTCACCATCTCATATAAAATATCTCTCTACACAATTCTCCCGCAGCAGGAGCATCAAAAGAGTACCAAACAATAACAATATATTTCTATATATTTATGCCACTATACTCTCGTCATCGAGCAAAACAAAGACATAAACTAGAGCCTAAACTCACTCACAGTTAAGCGATAAAAAACCAAGTGGAATTTCTTATTGCATGACCCATACATGAAATATACCTTAGATGGCGCAACCTAAAACTGCAGAAAATATATAAAGGCCAGTTTTAGTGGATCCCATCACGCTCGGTTTAGCGGAATGGTAAACAAAACCATAAAAAGAATAAATTGCTTTACAGAAACAAATATATAAAAAACCTCTTGAGAGCTGTCCATTACTCCCGAACGAAAACAACAACTGGTGGTGAAGGTGTGCGTGATGTAAATTTATTATGGACAATGCAACTTGAAAAGAATGACCTGTTGTTTTCCATCTAAATGACTATTAAATATTAATCCAGGTGATGAAGTTTTTCTGAAAATTTCCTGTAAATATTTCCAGAAAACGAAAACTGATATTTTGGCAAATCATTTATCCTGACACGAGCTGATCAAAGGTGGGAAGATGCTAAGCTCGTGTTCATTAGTTCAATGCACCTTCCACCAAAAAACTCCAACGCTTTTACGGTTTTTTTTTCTTCGATCACTTGCTAATAACGTGTTCGACATTATAGACTCTTGCAAAAAAATGAAAGTTTTTCTTTGGTGGTGAAAGACAGCCTAAATTCTTTGAAGAAACCTAAAGAGCGCATTTCACCCGAGAGAGCGTGATAGTGTTGATGTTCCTGTCATTTAGGACGAGAAGACATGCGGATTCACATGCCAATCTGTAAAACCAGCCTTGTCGTATTTTCAACAAGATTGGAATGGAATCACGCATGAAACGCGTGTACATTTGTTGGAAGGATGGTGATCATGATGATGATAAAGGAAAAAATAAACATAAACATGTATGTCGACGTACAAATTTGTGCAAAAAAACTGAACAATGCTCCTCGTAGCATGGCGTCGTGATAGTGTTTTGACAAGGACACAGAGCGTAGTAGCAGTTGGGTAGCCAAAAAAGCTAAATTTTTGTTTACTTTTCTCGCTTTATCGTACATCCACACACACACAAATATATATTTGTATAAAGCACAGCAAATTTTAATCGGATTTGTCCCCAACGCGATAAGAAAGGAAAACAAGTTTTAAAACTGGTATATAAATATTTCAATTGACAAAATGTATGAACGGCACCGTAAATTTCATACAGCTTGAAAAATAAGCACCAATAAAAATTCTCCTTTTCTCAGCCTGTCTATATTTCTAATGACACGATTTACACACTTTGGAAAGGCTATTATCAAAATCGGAATATTTGAAAGGTTGCCAAAAGATTCTACAAGAGAGAAAACATAATGTAAGACGATGTGTCTGCGCTAGATCAACATCAACAATTGGTTTTTCTGCTAAAGAGAAAATGATCACTTCATGGTTTGCCCATGATCACGAGATGATATCGATAGAAAAAACGGGATTTGGATGACAATATTCACACCACCCGATTCTAAAAGTGTGCCAATCAATTTTTTTTGAAATGGGTAGACCTAATTTGAATGGAAATTAATGGCGATTTAAATCGAGAATTTAAAAAATATTTGATAGCCAAATATTTTACAAGTTTAGACTTTATAGCTTATGAAATGGATATTTTCTTTGCTACGTTTATTTAAAATATTTGGTTCAGTCGTGAAGGCCTTCCAAAACTAATTTGTTGGTTACCTTGTTACCCGACGAGACCACCCTAATTCAAACAAGTCAGCTGTCTTTTAAATCTGCATTAAAAATATATTTAAAGCAAGGACAAATCTACGCTACTACCACTCTCATTGTCCATTTCTTAAAACAAAAATGTTACAACTTTGTTACAAGTAGTAAAAGTTGTAGTAAGTAGGCACTCCAAAACTTTAACTTTGAAAGATTTTGCAAAGTGTTGCCAAAACGCCAACATCTTTTTCTGTTTCTTGTCCTTTCTTTATCATCTTCAGATTACGCAAATGCTCTGAGAAGATATGGACCCAATAATGAATGTAAAAATAAAACAGAAAGAAAGGACGCGACATCGACACCAACACGAGCATATTTTAGCACTTTAGTATTTTCCTTACACCATCAAAATTAAATATTAAATATTTCAGGAGGAAAAAAAAAGTCTGCTAAAATAATTGAAACCAGATGATGATGGAGGCTTTTAGACGTCAGCAAATCATTTTTATGGACAGTTTTTTAAGGACACCAAAACCTTGAAAACTTATGAATTACAAGCTATTATAAATCATACAAATTTTTTTATAATTTGTCGTTGTTATCGTACTAGCCAACAAATTTTTAAGTAGTTTTTAGTCGAAAACAAAAGCTTGAATAACCCCGCATAAAATATTCATGTCGCTTATTACTCAAGAGAGCCTAAGAGTCTACCACAACCGCTCTTTCAAGCTCAACCCAATGTCAAAAGTTTTCACCAGCGCTTTATCCCCGCACGAGCTGATATCCATTTCACGTAGGAGTCTTCTCCAGAAGAAAGGAAAATCAATATGGAGCAAGCCACAATATAGGAAGTTACGTGTTGAGGCCAGAAAAACATATTACGTTCACGAGAGAGTTCATAACCCATCAATTTTTCTGCCCTTGAAATTTTACTTTAACCAATTGTCTTTCATCGACAGAAACCCGATATCTAACTTGAGCTCTTTTACCCAAATATACGTATTCA
>JBBMKD010055064.1:0-12997 GCA_037834095.1 Argya squamiceps
GGAGACACATCCCAAAAATAAAAGAATCATTTTCAGCCTTCTGAAGTCGGAGTCTGTGTCGTTGTGGTGTAAAAGAACATCACCTGCCTCCTCCCCAGCCTTGCCCTGAGCACACCTGGACACCCACATGTCCTGCTGCAGATCCTGTCCCCAGCCCTGGGCTCTGATGTCCCAGCTGGACCTTCCCTTTGTCCCTGCCTGCTGACCAGGGGATGTGGCTGACCCTGGGCCTCATCCCTGGGCCTGTTCTTGACTCCAATCCTTGCTGAGCTGCTCCACCACTTGGATTTTTGACTTTTGGCTACCCCAGGAACATCTTTTCTGTGCCAGGGTTCCTGCAGGAGCAGCCAGCCCTCCCAGCTCCCTGACATCTCTGCTATCAATTTTCATTTGCTTTCAAGCTGCCAGAAATCAGAACAAACAGAAACCTTGGAAGAGCTGTACAAAATCCCCTGTCTAGATGCACATCTCCTCCTCAGCTCTCCATCCCCACAGCACTCTGATATATGGCCCTGGCTGCCTGCTTTGCTGTATCACCATGTACCAGTAAATGAATTCTCTGCTGGTCCTCTGTCAATGTTTCCTAATGAGAGCTTTGTTTGAGTTTCTCTTTTCAAGTATGTGCAGAATAATGGATAGGCTACAGTGAAATATGTCCCTCGTGCTCTTTGATGGAAATCATAAACTCTGACTGCAGAGCTCCAGTGATTTACAGCCCTTCCAAAATGCAAAGCAGAATTCACTCTGTGCCAGCCTGCTGCAGCTCTCATTTGTTTTTTACCTTTAAAATGCAATGTATGGATTCATACACCTTTTATATCAGCGAAATATATATGTAAGCATTTCACCTGGCCCTGCAATTATGCAAGAGGCTGATGTTAATCATTTATCTGTGGCATTCACACGAGCTTGAGGAAAGCTCTACCTCCTTAAGTAGGAGAATCAATAATTTTGGATCAGAGAAGCACTGGTTTTAAGTCTTTAAAAGGATTTATTTCTTACAACATAATGAAAGCCTGTTCATCTACAGTAATCATGGGCGAAAGCGAAGCTTCATGAATAAAGTTTGTGTTTTTTGACGAACATCTAATGAACATACATAAATTAAATTCTCCAAGTTCCTGAGTAGGAGCAGGATTTGCTGTCGAGTAGACCCACAGAAGAACTGTGGAAAGATTCACATTATTACAACTGGACACTCAAGAACATAAAATAATCAACAGAGCCTTTAGGAGATGAAAGCTCATGAGTTTCTCAATATTGTCAGCCTGCCCAAACTTCCCAAGTTCACATTTCATTTAAAAATTAGATCCTTGATAGACCTGATTGTGTTATTTATCTTGCAAACTAACCAGGACAGGTGTCTGTAAAAGAACACTATTAAAAATTAAATGTATCCTTACCATAATTTATGCTATTTATCTTGCTCCTCCAAGCCCACTCTATGGAATTTACAATCAGATGAGGGCATTTCTCATCCCTAAATATTTTTTTAGTCTGATTTCACACTTATGGGAAGGAAGATGAAGAATTAAGAGGGGAAAGAAAAGAAGGCAAAAGGCAAAACCGAAGCAGAAAGATGTAAGCTACCCAAATAATTTAATATTTTGGTCCAGCTCTGGACATTCAGGACAGTGTTATGATTTTGGTAGGCTCCTACTCATCAAAAACTGATGTGCAGGTGTGAGCAGAACAGAGCCTGGCATTAACATTTGAGGAGCTAACACAAACAGGAGTTATTTAAGTCCTGCAAGCATTCCACAAGGAGAGATTTTACCCAGGATCTGACAGAAATAATACTGAGAAACACTTTCCATGCATCCATGTAACATTAACCAGCTGCTTTGCAGGCTTAAATAACAGTCAAGCAATAATAAAATCTGAGTACACAGCAGAATGAGCTCACCTGCAATGCCACACTTGACTTTAAATCCACATTTTGCACAGGTCTGCAGTGCAAAGCCACACTTCATGCAGTGACTTTGCTGGGACTGTGTGTGTGAACATGACATCGTGCAAGGAAAAAAGAAATCAAGCATGAAAGCAATGGAAATGAAATAAAGGAAATTAAATTAAGTTCTAGTCCTAACTTCTTCAGTCTCCGTTTGTTCCTGCATTTGATGGAGTGTCTCTGTGTTTGTTTACCTGAAGTTCCCATAATGGGGGTTTGAGACATTCAGTGTCCCAAGTTCATTAGTGCATGCAGAGAAGAGTAATATTTTCTAATTGCAAGCCATTTTTTAATTATTAAAATAAAAGGGAAATTTGGACAGTTGTGTTTTATTCCAAGAATTGCTGGAACCCAACACCAAATGTCCAATGCCATTGGAAGGACGGAAAACATCAAGAAACCCATTTGTATCCAGACATAAAAATATCCCTTCCAAAGGATATTCCACTTCCTCTCCAGAGGTCTTTATTAAATGTGGAAAAGAGAGCTCAGTGGGTTGTCCTTTACTCCAGAACCACCTTTTTCCCTGTGCAAACACTTCCAAGGGGATCTGCTGGGCAGTTCACCACATCCCTGCCCGGGTTACTCTGCTCTGCTCCCAGCACCCTGCACATCCAAACACGAGCTTTTCCTGCAAGCCAGGGCTGTCAAAACCTGCACAAAACACCCTGAGTTTTGCTTCCTTCCTGACAACTTTTACTGCATTTCAAAGTTTACGTCTCCCAGTGTTCATCAGCCTTTTTTTTTCCTCTTGACAATGTGTCACACGGCCCAGATCACCCACTGACCTGCTGGGGCTGGGCTGATTTCTCCTCATCACACAAACAAGAAACAAGGTGTGGGAAAACAGAGATTTCTGCTTCCAATTCAGCCAGTCAGTCCTTACTCTGCTTGCCTGCTCCGCTTTTTATTAATAAAATAAACATTTTCTGTGTTCATGCTCATTTATACACAGCTCTCCCAAAGTGATACGCTATAGGACTTCTAAAATATTAAACACTGCAAATATTCAGAGCAAATTTCATCTTCTGCATGGTATTTTTGACTGTGCAACAGCAGACTGTGATATGAAGTGACTTATGATTCAGATAAAAGTCCTTTATTTGTAGTTCTTCTTGGTTTTCTCCAAGAGAAACAAATCGTTTATGACTATTAACAGAGGGTGGATAATACAGTCAGATTGAGCCTTCAGGCTTCTGAAAACTGTTTAGGTTTACAGCTGCTTTTGTTGATTTGTTGAGAAGTCATAGGAGCTGGGAAAATACCCCCCAAAAAACTACTCCAGCACTGAAAATAAGATCCCATTTTGGTTGTCATTTTAGTAGATTAATGTTGCTTGTGGCATTTCTGTCTCTTCTACACTTTATGGATTATGAAACCTTGTTTCTTATGGCAACCACAGCTGATGGTGTTGAATCATTATTCACACTTCAGTGCAATCCAGTGGGGGTTTTTCAGCTGGGTTTTCAAATGGTTTTTAATTCACTTGATTTCATGCAGAACAACAGTTCAGCCAGCACGGGGTAAATTTTGAAGGTGGTGAGTGGGAGGTGCAGTGCGAGCACAAATCCTGTTATTTGTTAATAGGATTTGTCTGCATCCCTGTGTTTGTGGCTTGGGGACTGCAGGGCTGGGCCTCATTTGCAGAATAATCCCATTGGCAGCAGCAGCTCCAAGCAGCCCTGGGTGTGTGCCTGCTCCTCATGTGGCCTGGGATGGAACAGGACACAACCTTGGGATTAAACTTCCAAAGGAACCACCAGGGACTCCCATTCCTTGATTTACTCTGGTTCCCCTCGTCACTCTGCTCCTTATCAGTGAATTTATCAGCTTTAGAGGTAAAGGGGTGGCTAAAAAGATTCCCTTAAAGGGTGATTTTCTAATTATTCCCACCATGCTCTTATTAGTCTGGGTTTGTGTGACAAAAATGTGAGGAGCTCCCCTAAAACAAAAGTGTTTTCCACAGTCTCTCACCTAAAGAAGTGCCAAATAGAACATCACAAATCATACATAGAGAACATCCCCAAAAGGAGCTTTTCTCCCTCTGGTGGAACTTCCACTGACCATTGTGGCTCAGGAAATTATTTTATTTTGCCATTTTCTTCCCGCTCCCTTTTTATAGATGCTGAGCAAGGAAATAGTTGTTGTCCAGGACCACTCCCCTCAAAAGCACACAGGTGATGCTTTAGCTCCTCCCTTGCACTCCTACCTCCTTAAAAAGGAAATTAGGCAAAACTTTTGATGGAAGAGGAAAAGACCTCCAAAAGGTGATATTGATATGGGCAGAGAAAATGGGGTGTAAATCACAAAAGGAAAGGGAAACTTGAAAGCAACTTAACAAAAAAAACCCCAAATTCTTTAAACTAAACCACAACCTCTGAAATTTTCATGACTTGATGTGCACAAGGTGTGTGTTCATGGGAAGGACCTCATCTGCAAATAATGATATTTTTCTTTCAACAGTGGGGTATTGTTTTTAGTGAGAGCACCATCATCCTTAAATCACACTGACAGACAGACATCCTTTAAATCAGATGCCAGTGCTGTGGTCAGGGAGTGGGAATTGTGCAATAACTGGCATTTTTGGCTCACTCTGAATTCTTCAGATTCAGAGTAAAAGACCTTTCTTCTGTCTTTCCTATCCTTGCATATAATTAAATATTACAGAGAAAGAACAAGTCCATTCCTCCTCAGGGTCATAGAAAAGGGTGACTTCATAATAAACTGAGATTCACTGCTTTAAATATTTCCTAGTATTTTTCTCCTGCCTGGTATGACACTGAGGTTTTTTTCTAATTTAAAAAAAAAAAATTGTATCTTTGCTTAATTCCAATTCTTTTCCCATCTTGCTGCATCCTTGAAAGAGGAAATCATGTCAGACCTTGGTGCCGTGCCGCCAAAGAAAGAAAAAAAAATCATATTTAAATCAAGTTAATGACTCACTCTTCCCATTTTGTGCATTTTCTTCCATTACACTTGGTCCATTGGTTCATCCATTTTTAAAAGGTTTAATTTCCTGTTGGATCATTGACTGAATTTGTAACAGGTTCTCCTTGCATTGTGAGCTCATGAGGCAGCAGCATTCTGTTTGCAAGCACACAGGAGTGGGTGCACTAAAGGCAGGAGCTTTTTTTTTTTATTCAAAACCTGCTGGTAAATCATTTCCACACATGAATAAAATGAAATAATTATTACTTTGGATGCTGAGGTTATACCGAGGCCTTTATAACACCTCTCCTTCCTCCTCACAGGCACTTCCCCTGTGCTACCACAACGTTTCCAGCCCAGGTGGGTGTACAGAAAATGAAGCTAATTTCAGATTGAAGTGCTGGAAGTGTTTCTGGTGTCTGTTTGGAGCCCCTCCACCTGCTGCCCTGCAGTGACAGATTCAAGGTACCACCACAGTGTGAGCTGGGCCTTCAAGGGCAATCAGAGCTAATTTCTCTGTTGTCACAGAGCTCCCCTGCACTCACCCCATCTCAAGTTCATAATGAATTTCAGAGATGATGTCATGCCTGAGCCTTCGGTGTTTTGAAATCATGGAATAACCTGAGCTGGAAAGGACCCAAAAGGATCATTAATGCAGCTCCTGTCCCTGCACAGACCCCCCAAATCCCACCCTAGGCAACCCTGGGAGGGTTTTCCAAGCTCTCCTGGAGCTCTGGAGCTGTGCCATTCTCTGGGGAGCCTGGGCAGTGCCCTGCACCCTCTGGGGGAGGAACCTTTCCCAAAATTCCAACCTAAACCTGCCCTGACACAGCTCCAGCCACTCCCTGGGGTCCTGTCCTTGGCACCAGGGACAACAGATCAATCTCTGCCCCTTTGCTTCCCTCCATCAGGAAACTTTGGGTTGCAATGGCTCAAGAACCTTCAGGATCCTGGGGGACAAGGTCTGAATTTTCCAGGCCACAGAAATAAGGTTATGAGATGTTCCCTGTGATGCCAAGAGGTAGCAGAATATCAAGCAGGCCAGGAAACAACGTGCCAGGTGAAGGAGGCACTGAAGAATTGCTCTAGACCACAGATACCATCTGAATGATGATCCTCATTTATGGGAAATAAGGCCAGAGCTTCCACTGAGGATGTGTGAGGACTCACCAGCTGCATTTTAAAAGGAAAAAAGCAACTCTGAGGCACACAGTGGGATGTTGGGGTGTCCTGTGCAGGGCCAGGAGCTGGAATTGAAGATCCTTGGGGATCCCCACCAGCTCAGGGTATTCCATGATTCAATTCCAGGGCAGTTGTGGAGCACTGTGAGTTTTGGAGAGGGAGCAGAGGAGGGAGAGCAATACACCTGTGCCAGTTTTAAATGCACATTCCTGGTTCTCCACTTCTGAGAGCCACTGGGAGCTGCCATCAGGCTCCTTTGGATAAGAGAAAGCTCAGAAGAGTTTTCACAAAAGCTGTGAGGATTGCACGGGCTCATACCCTGAGAAAGGGGGGAAAGTGAATCCAATTTGCTGATCTATCATCTTGTCAAACTTTTCTGTTTATGTTTGTAGCAGTTTGGTAAAAAACCTATGTCTAAAATCTAAAATGTGTATGTCTTAAATCTAAAATCTAAAAGAGACGAGGCAAATTTATCTCTCAATATAAACTTGAGTAACACAACGCCAACATCTGTGGGGGTTGTTAAATTAAAAGTAAAATATCTACACATTAAAATACCTACATCAGTTTGGCAGCTCACAGACTCCTGACCAAGGTAACTCTGGAATGCAGGAAATCCTGCTCATCTGCAACATTCCAGGTCATTCATGCAAGAAAATACACACACACAAAAGGGCTCAAAAGGGGCCTTTTTATTCTACAGTCATCAGAAATGTGATTTTGGTGATATCAGCTCTCAGTGCAGGATTGTAGCTCGTGTCAGACACTGTGTACTGAGCTTGGAAAAGAGAGAGGGAAATGACACAGAAATGTGATTTTGGTGATACCAGCTCTTGGTGCAGGATTGTAGCTCATGTCAGACACTGTGCACTGAGCTTGGAAAAGAGAGAGGGAAATGATGCCTGAGGGAATCTTGGAGGAGTCACAGCCACAGTCAGCAGATCAACACTTCCACCAGAAGCTGTTCCCAGTGGGATCACCTCCTCCTGATGGCTGAGGAAACACTTCAGGCTGTGACAAGGAGGAGGAAAAGGAAGAAGAGAAGAGTTTGTGTCCTGGACCTTCCAACACGAACTCCACTGGACTTTCCCTGCTCTTGTAGACATGGAAAAGATGCAGCCCTGTGCCTGCAGGAGAGTCAGCCTTCCACAAGGAGCACACAGATCACTCCCACACCCCAGCTGGGTTTGGGGGGTAATTTCTGGAACCTCTGGATCTGCAGCTCTGCTGCAGGAGCTCAGAATGTCACAGCTCTGTGCTGCTCAGGTGTCCAGCAGCAGCAGCAGGGTGGGGATGCCAAGGCTGTGGATATCCAGAATCCTCATCTGGGCAGGATTGAAGCCAACCAGAACCTGCTGGTGCCAACACCAGGCTGGCCTGAAAGCCACCTGCACTCCCTACATATCCCAAAACACTGATGGAGCAGCACTGCCAGTTCTCCTCCCAGCCTGGCTCCAGCCAAACGGAGATTTAGGATTTTGGAAAAGGAGAGATTGGGTTTCCACAGCACTCAGGGTGTGCCAGGCACCAGTGCTGCTTTTCCTTTTCACCCTGTGTGGGATTTCTTTTGGGTTTCACTTACCTCAGCCATACTTTACCTGAAACTATTATTTAAGATATGCAACTATAGTGAGTATCTTGATAAAAAATCTGGGGTTTTACCCAACTGTGGCCAGTGCCCTGAGCCAGCTGATGGAGCAGATCTGCAGTGAGAACCACCCTTATTTTAAGGACAAACTGGATCATAAATACTGACAATAATTATTAATAATTCACATAGGAAAAGTGAGAGGAAGAGGCAGGTTTTATTGTTGGATCACTGCCTCTGTCCTAGCAGGATTTAAAAGGATGAAGGCAGCCAAGGCTACAGCCAGGCTGTATTTCTTCCTTCAGTGGCTAAAATCACAAGCAGAAGGACTGCAAATATTGCAGGAGATTCACAGTTACACTCATATTTGCATAATATTCTTCAGGCTCTCATTCCTGGCTCTCTTGAAACCTGAATTGTTTTTCATGGCACTTGGGAAAGGAAATTATAAACACTTTTACAAATATTTTTTCTCATTTAACACCGAGTCAAATATTCATCCATTTAGCTGAACACTGACTGCAAAAGGCTGATAAAGACATTTGTTTAAAGTCTAATATTCCTACAGTGTGAGAACCTTGACTCGATGCTCTTTATAAGGTGACTTTAAATAAAACACTGAGCAACTGCAGAAAAAAGATACTCGGAGCAGAGCTCAGGGAAAATGTAGAACAAATTTTGAAAACAGGCTTTAAAAACATAAACACTTATTTAACACTGAGGAGAAAAAAAAGAATGACAGTCATGCCCCGTATTAGTCACAAATCCTTAAAGCTACTCAAAATTATGGGCACAAAAGACAAAAATATGTGACTGTGACTCATATATTTGAAAAATTAAAGTAAACAGATTAATATTTTCTTGCACTCTCCATATTTTAAGGACTTTGAGAATTTAACACCACATTCTAATGCCAAAGTCCAGCTAAAAATACCATTTTCACATATAACTCCTTCTCCTCTAAATTTATAAATTATCTGCTCAGTTTCATGGGTGATGTTTGGTTTCCAAAGAACTGGAACAACTTTCATATTTAATCTTCCTTCTTGCCTTTAAAATATTACTTTAGAACCTGCATATTTTAAAAAGAAACTTTTGCCACCAGCAGGTTCTTTTATCACATTACGAACACAAAAGCTGATTTTTAAGGAAAACTTCAGTTGTTCTTTTGCACCCTGTGCAGGATTTCTTTTGGGTTTCACTTACGTCAGCCACACTTTCCCTGAAATGATAATTTAATATATTCAACTATAATGAGTGTCTTCATGAAAAACGGGGGGTTTTACCCAACTTCAGTCAGGGAAGAGTGTTAACTTTCTTGGGTTTTAAAGAAATGCTAAATTTCTCTGCTGTCACGATGAACACTGTGAATTTTGTTGTTTCATGCAGCTTAAATCAGCTTTTTTCCTCCTTTGAAGCTTCAAGGCGGGCAATGTGATGTTGGAAAAGTTGGTTAAATTTGCAGTGTAGGTGCACTGCAGTCAAAGGGATTTATCTTTTTACCTGCTACACTCCAAGAAAGGATCCCAGAAGGGTTGGAGCTCCTCCAAGGACAGCCAGGACCAACCTTCCCCTCCTTCCACTGCTGCCACATCCTCGAGACCTGAGAAATGTGAGAATATCTCAGACATCAACACAGTTTCACCCTCCCCTTTCCACCAATTTTCCATTAGCAGGAAAAACGCTGGCTAGGAAAAAAAATTCTCATGGAAAAGTGTGGAAAAAGGGTTGCCCTGATCTTTTTCAGCCTTCTGATGTTTGCACTTCTGCAGTGGAGTTTCTCACAGACTTTCAGGTAAAAAAAAAAAAAAAAGATTGTTTATCATTCCTCTCTTGATGGACTTCTAGTCCGACCAGTGGTTGGAGAGGTGGCAACCTCATCCTCCACTCCCTGGTCATTGTCCAGAATCTATAAAAATCGAGGTCCTGAATAAACTGCCCTTTTTTTCTTGCCCTAAACTGACTCTGTGTGTGTGTGTCCTTCATTTCATGTCCTTTAGTGACAAAAAAGTGTTCAGGAATTGGCACAGACTGATCAGGAAATGGTGGAACCACCACCCCTGGAAGTGTCAAAGGACGTGTGGATGTGGCACTTGGGGACAAGGTTTAGTGGTGGCCTAAGAGTCACCTTCCAGGAATTTTTCCTTTTCCTTGGCTGATGGTGCAGCCTCATTCATTCAGATCATTCCTTCCCTCAGGTGTTGTTGCTGTTCAGGATTTCCACAAAATTCCCCTCACACTGATATGTAATAGTTGAGAAATGCAGGCTCCTACAGGTGGTGAAATTCCCTTTTCTTTTGGAGCTTTATGAGCTCTGTGCATTAAGTCCTGCTACAGCCACATTTGGAAGACTTTAAATGGATTTAAGACAAGGGATCTCCCTTGCACTTCTTTTTCTTTACATAAGCTTGAGTTTAACCTTTAGGTGGCTGCTGAATGGAATCCTTTTTATCCTGATTTTCAGAACTCTGAGCGTTCCTGAGGTAGGATGTTTGCAGCAGAGCAGATGGTGCTGTCTTTACCTTCAAGGACAGAAAACATAAAATGCTGCAGTCAGATCTGGACTCCTGAAGTGAAATGGAGATTGTGGGGTCTCCCTGTCTGAGGGCAGAGCTGCTCCCTGAGGAGCTGTTGGGATAATGAAGGATTATCCTGTGGGGAAAAACCTCACAGCATTTTAAAGAAAAAAATTATTTTATCCTGAGTGCAAAGCAAAGGAGGACAAGTGCAAAAGATATTTCAGGAAGGAGTGGAAAAGCTGTGTTCATTAGAGGACTTGGAGATTTGGATTGGATATTAGGAAGGAATTGTTCCCTGTGAAGAATTCCCTGGTGCCCAGAGCAGCTGTGGCTGCCCCTGGATCCCTGGCAGTGCCCAAGGCCAGGTTGGAAATTGTGCTTGGAGCTCCCTGGGACAGTGGAAGGTGTCCCTGCCCATGGCAGGGGATGGAACTGGATGGGTTTTAAAATCCCTCCCAACCCAAACCTTCTGGGATTCCATGATTTTATGAAAATTGCTGATCAAAAAATTGTAGTCTGAAAGTACGTGGAAGCTTACACCAAATAAATAGAATTTATTTCATTTAGTTGCACATATAAATGGGTGTCCATGAGGTTTTCCTAAGCTTCATGCAGGAATCAAATATGTAGGGACCAGGATTTGTGGAATATGCTGCAGTACAGTACCAGTTGTGTTTTTGGTTCCTGGAACACAGGGACCAAGCCTCTTTTCAGTCGATATTTTTCTAAAGTTCTCCCCAGTCTTGGCCCAAAGGATTGCATTAAAACCCAGCAGGACTTCATAAATTTGGCCCCAGTTCCATTATATGAAATAAGGATTACAGAACTGGTAATTTTCCATTATCCAGAAATCATGCTGACGGATATTTAGGAGAATGGAGATTTTCATGCATAACTCACCCTGAGTTAATATATCTTGAGGCAGTTTTAAGCCCCTGATGATTCACTGTGCACACCTGGCTCATTGATTTGTCCTTACTGTGCCCCCATGAAGCTCATACATCACTGGGGAAAAATACAGAGCTCCACATTCAGGAAAAAGGGGGAAAAAAAATGGATTTCCAAACCTGGATTCATATATGAAATTTTTGTTTGAAAACCAAAGTCCTGTAAATATAACTAAGCACTCAATAAATAAAAGGGATTATCTTTTTTTTTTTTTTCAGATACAAGATTGTGCAAAAACTTTTGCAATTACCCAGCTGGCAAAAAATTCCTGACAAGTTAAATGGAGATCAAACCAGAATCAATCAGGTTTTTATGAGAAATTAGATGTAAACTCGGCCTCCCATTATCTGCCTCAATTTGAAACATTTCATGTGGAATTTGAGCTTTGCAAGAACAGAAAGAGTAAAAATTAGTCCAGTTTCTGTTTATCATTCCTGAAAAGACAAGGGACTTGAACAGGTTCTAGTTCTTGGTTATTGAATCACAAAGCACCAATAATTGCATTGAAATAAAGCTCTAAATCTTAATCCAGATTTTACATAAATCAGAAATCTACATAGACACTTAACCAAGTAAATTAAAAGAAACTTGTAAATATTTGTCAGATTTTCCAGGTGAAATTCAAAAACAGGAGGTTCTTTTGTGGACAGGAAAAATATTCTGGAATGTCTCATTAATTAAATATTAAGCTTCAAATGAAGAAATTAAAATTTTGCTGTTAATTTTAATGAGTCAATTCCAGCAGACAATTCCAATGCTGGAAAAGTGGACCAATGAAGGTAGTAAGAAACACAAGGAAAAAATAGAGTGAGGGTTGTAATTCCTTATAGAAATTCTGCACATGCTCATGGTTTGGTAAATTTTGAGCACTACAAAGTATTCTGATGTTGAATTTGAGCTGTTAAATTTGAAAGGAAGAAGAATTTCTGCTTTCATGAGGTCATGCTTTCATGAGCTTTTTTCTTTTTCCTTGAGTCTTGTTGAAATCATAAAGGAAAAGGTAAAACCTTTGGAAGTATTTGTGCTTTTGGAAGCAAAGTTCATTTAATCCAGCATAATTTCCCCTAAATTAAATTTTTCTGGGGATCAATAAATCCTGAAGAGAAACCAGGCAAGGGAAAGGCAGTTTACTGAAACTTGCTACCTCAATTTTTTCCTCCACCTCTAGCTTTGGGTTGGTGTTTTGGGGTTTTTTATCACTCGGGGTTAAAGGTGGGTTTTGGTTGAGTGGTTTTTTTCTGCAGTGCAAGACTTTTACTTGTGAAATTTAATTTAAAATCAAAACTTTAGATAAGTACTCTCTATTGAAAAATTAAACCTATGATTAGATATCTATTTTCCTCAAACCATGCTAAGAACCCTACCCTTCAGTTTCGTGTCAAATTTCTATTTGTGTTGAATGTGTTTGAAGGTTTGAGCTGTTGAGTTGCTCACCACAAATCAGATGATTCCTCAGTACCTGTTTACCCTGGGATATTTTGGAATTTTTCACTTTCAGCATTTCTTTTGCTTGAGGTGACCTGCAGAGGGTTTGCTCCTTCCTTTCCCTCATAGGCATAGAGCTTGAATTTCCATGGAGGAACGAGGCCCATGATGGTGCTTCCACCAACATTTCCTTGATGGCAGTGATGCCTTGGGAAGGCTGAGCTGGAACAGAGACTGGACAGAGCTGGAGAATAAAGTAGAGATTTATTCAAAGGCTTTTAGGATCCACCTTGGGCAGGACAAGAGTCTGGCCAGGGCTACACCCAAGGTGGACCCAAAATGGTCCCAAAATGGACCCAAAATGGTCCCAAAATGGACACAAAATGGTCACAAAATGGACAAAGGGTCACCAGGTCTCACACTTTGATAAGTTTTGGTCCATTTGCATCTTGGGGT
>JBBMKD010055065.1:0-12991 GCA_037834095.1 Argya squamiceps
CTGAGGGATGTTTTTTCTGGGGATCTGATGGATTTGTTTTTTGGGATCTGAGGGATTTGGGGGTTTGGGGTGTGAGGGATTTGGTTTATCGGGAAGAGAGGGATTTATTTTTTGGGATCTGAAGGATTTGTTTTGAGGGATCTGAAGGATTTATTTTTTGGGCTGTGAGAGATTTATTTTTTGGTATCTGAGGGATTTGGTTTTTGGGATGAAGGATTTGTTTTTTGGGGTGTGAAGGATTTATTTTCTGCGATCTGAGGGGTTTGTGTTTTAGGATCTGAGGGATTTATTTTTTGGGATCTGTGGATTGGATTTTGGGATCTCTCCAAGGCTGGGCTGCTCAGATGTTTCCCCGGATCCCAGTTCCCCGGAATGCCGAGGGCAGGATGAGGATTTACCCCTGGGGCAGAAGCGTTGGGATTTCTGCACCTTCCAGGACCTTTAAAACCAGTTCTAAACCCCACCGCGTGGGGGCTGAGCGCCTGTAAAACCAGTTTCGAGCCCCATTTGTGGGGACAGAATAAAACCAGTTTCAAGCCAGATTAAGGGGGTCAAAAGGGGGCAGAGTAAAACCAGTTTCAAGCTTGATTTTGGGGGGCCTGAGTGCCTTTAAAACCAGTTTCAAACCGATTTTGGGGGGCCTAAGTGCCCTTAAAACAAATTTTAAGCCCGATTTTGGGGGTCAGAGTGAAACCAGTTTCAAGCCGCATTTGGGGGGACAGAATAAAACCAGTCTCAAACTGGATTTTGGGGATCAAAAGGTCAAAGTAAAACCAGTTTCAAGGTGGATTCTGGGGGGCCTGAGTGCCCTTAAAACCAATTTTAAGCCGGATTTAGGGAAGCAGAGTGAAACCAGCTTCAATCCGAATTTGGGGACACTAAACTGGATTTTGGAGGGCACTGAGTGCTTTTAAAACCAGTTTTAATCTGGATTTTGGGGCGTTTTAAACCGGATTTTGGGGTGCTGCTTCCCTTTAAAACCAGTTTCAAGCCAGATTTGGGGTGCTGAGTGCCTTTAAAACCAGTTTTAAGCTGGATTTTGGGGCCCAGAGCAGCCCCTCACCTCCAGAGAAATTCCAATTCCTCAGGAATTCCTGGGAAGCTCCCGGAGGATCCAGAATTCCAAAGAAATTCAGCCCAGAAATTCAGAATTCCAGATTTTCCATCCCCGAGGAGCCACTTGGGTCCTTCGGAAATTTGGATTTTTTTGGGAAAAAAATCCTAATTTTATTTGGTCCTGAAGAATTTCCCTTGGGTCCTTTGGAAATTCGGATTTTCTTGGACACAAATCTGAATTTTTTTTGGTCCTGAAGGATTTCACTCCTGGTTTCTTAGATTCTTCAGAAATTTGGATTTTTTTGGACACAAGTCAGGATTTTTTTTTAGTCCTGAAGGATTTCCCTCGTATTCTTCTGGAATTTGGATTTTTTGGACACAAATCCAGATTTTCTTTGGTCCTGAAGAATTTCCCTTGGATCCTTCTGAAATTTGGATTTTTAATTATTTTTTGGATCTTTCTCACCTGGTTCATTTGGATTTCTTTGTTTTTTATTGGTTGGAAGATTTCCCACCTGGCTCCTTGATCCTGACTTGATTAATTTGGATTTTTTTGGACAAAAATCCAAATTTTTTGATCCTTAAGGATTTCCCACCTGACTCCTTGATCCCAACCTGATAAATTGGGATTTTCTGGACTACTTTACACCTGATTCCTTGATCCTGCCCTGGTTAATTCAGATTTTTTGGGACAAAATCCAATTTTTTTTTTTTTTGAACCGGAACCATTTCCCACCTGACTTCTTGATCCCACCCTGGTCCACTCAGATTTTTTTGGACACAAATCCAATTTTTTTAATCCTTGAGGATTTCCCACCTGGCTCCTTGATTCTGACTTGTTTAATTCAGATTTTTTTTTTTTTTTTTGCTTCTTTTTGATCCTGAACCATTTCCCACTGGACTCCTTGATCCCACCCTAATAAATTCAGATTTTTTTGGACACAAATCTGTTTTTTTCCCCCCTCCCATCATGGGTGGCTGCCTGTGGCTGCTGCTGTGGCTGCTGTGTCCCCAGCTGTGTCCCCACGTGGTGACAGCCAGGAGGGACAGGAAGGGCAGGAAGGAACCCCCAGAGCCCCTGAACACGTCCCTGGCCAACAGCCAGGAGCAGCCCAAGGTGGGTCCTGAAATGTTCCTGATTTATTCCTCAATTTATTCCTGCCTGCAGTGGGATTTTCCTGCCTGGAAATGGGATTTTCCTGCCTTTTCCAGCCTAAAATGGGGAATTAATTTGAATTTTTTGGGTAAATTTTGAGGTTTCTCCTGCCTTTTCCAGGCTAAAATGGGGAATTAATTTGCGGTTTTGGGGGTTAATTTTGAGGATTTTCCCAGCTTGGGAATGGCTGGGAATTTACAGGGAGTGGCTTGGAATTCTTTGGGATGGATATTTCCATGGGATTTTTGGGATTTCAGAGCAGATTTTGGTGAATTCAGAGCAGCTTTGGGGATTTCAGAGCCTTTTTTGGAATTTCAGAGCAGCTTTGGGAATTTCAGAGCAGTTTTTAGGCTCGGGGATGGGTCAGGGCAGTGAGGAGGGAGGGAATCCCCATCCTGGTGACACAAATTTGTCCCCCCGGGGTGACCTCGGGGCCGCCCTTTGATCAGCTGCCATTGGGGCTGGCAGTTGCCGCGGCAACCAGGGAATGCCAAAAATTCCCAACAAATTCGGGAACAATTGTGCTGCCGCCAGGAATATCCCCGGTAATTGCTTCAGCTTGGGCAGGTTTGGGGCTTTAAAACCCGTCTGTTCCATGAAAATTCCCATTCAAGACAAAAAATCCCCATAAAATTCCCATTTTCCATCAATTCTCCATTAAAAAATCAATTTTTTCCTGCTGATTTTGGGGTGTGCTGCGGAGTTCTGTGGCCACACTGAATTTTGGAGTAATTGCTTCAGGTTGGGCAGGTTTGGGGCTCTGAAGTCCTTCTGCTCCACCAAAATTCCCATTAGAAACAAAAAAATCTCCATAAAATTCCCATTTTCTGTTAATTTCCCATTAAAAAATCCATTTTTTCCTGCTGATTTTTTGGGTATATGCTGCTGGGCTCTGTGGGCACACAAAGGGAGTCCCAGCAGTTGGAATAAAGATCTCTGAGGGATTTTCAGAGTTTTTGGTTCTTCCTGATACCTCAGTGTCCTCCCAAAAGCAGCAGAATTATCCTGGGCTGGATTTTTTACATCCCCTGAATATCTGGGTGGGTTTTCCATAGAATTTTCAAAGGATTAGAAAAAGATCTCTGAGGGAATTTCAGAACTTTTGGCTGTTCCTGATCCCTCAAGTGTCCCCCAAAAAGGAGCAGAATTATCCTGGGCTGCATTTTTTGCATCCTCTGAGCACCTGGGCAGGTTTTCCATGGAATTTCAGAGGATTATCAGAGGACAGAAAGATCTCTGAGGGATTTTCAGAGCTCTTGGCTGCTCCTGATCCCTCAGTGCCCTCCCCAAAGCAGCAGGAACAGCCCAGGCAGGATTTTTTGGACCCTCTGAGGCCAAAGAAGCCTGGTGCTGCTGTCCCCTCAGCTCCTGGAGGCTGCAGACCCCCGGATCACAGACCCCCGCAGGACCTGGATCTCCTTTGTTCACCGTCCTGACGATGGAAACAATTCCAAGAGGAGGTGCAAAGGGAAAGACAAGAAACTGGTAAGATTTGCACTCCAGGTGTGCCACAATTTCTCTTCCTGCTGCTCATCCTTCAGGGTTCCAGCTTTTCCCAGCACAGGGAGAGCTGAGTTTCCTTTTATTTTTAATTTAATTTCTCTATTTTTGGAGAAGTTTGAGCCTTTTTGCTTTGGGAGAGGAGAGGTGGGAATTTGGAACCAGCTGCTCTCAGACTGGGCCTTTTTTGGGGGTTGTTTTCCCACTCAGTCAAAATAAAATCTGTATTTTTCTTCTTTTTCCAAGAGATAAAGTGCAAGTATTGATGCCTTGGGAAGGCTGAGCTGGAACAGAGCCTGGACAGAGCTAAGAGAATAAAGTAGATATTTATTGAAAGGCCTTTAAGAATACACCTTGGGCAGGACAAGAGCTTGGCCAGGGCTACACCCAAGGTGTGCAGAGCTGAGTGACATTGAGTGTGAGCTCAGAACTGCACCCCTGGGCAGCACAGAGCCTGAAAACCATGAAAGATAAAACTTCAGGCATCAGTATCCCAAAGGATAAATTAATCAAGGTGCAGACAAGTGATTTATTTCAAATTAACGAGCCGAGTGACACTCGATCATGCGGCACTTTGCTGCTTGGACAATCTTGGATTTTTTAAATGATTTCCCTCCATGCAGTTAATTTGAGGACACAGGAATTTTCTGGGTACAAAACCCCTCACGTTGCTGATGGAAATCCTGTCAAATTTTCTGGTTTTAATCCTGAATTTTCCTTTGTTTGTTCCCTCAGCGAGGCCTGGTCGGGCCTCCGGGACCTCCTGGGCCTCAGGGACCTCCAGGAGCCCCTGGGGCTGAAGTCACCAGGGAAGTTCTTCTGCAGGAGTTCAAAGAGATCTTAAAAGGTAAAAGATTTTAAAAGGTAAAAGATTTTAAAAAGATATTAAAGGTAAAGGATATTAAAGGCTGGAAGAGCTTTGGTTTGGTGAAGCACCAGGACAAATCAAGGCCTTCACCCCAAAGCGTTTTCCTGGCAAGCAGAAATGTTCCTCCAGTGCTGCTGGGTTTAAATTGAAGATCCAAGTGCAGAATTCTAACCACACATTAGTGGTTTCATAGGCCAGGCCCGTAAATGAATATTTTATTTAATTTTATTTCCCTTTTCCCCTTAGCAGCCTGCCATTAAATGAAGATTTTATTTAATTTTATTTCATTTTTTTCCCCTCAGAAGCCATGGAACACTGAGCTTCCCTGGCCATTTCAGCCCATCCCAGCCAGCTGGAGGTTCCATCCCACAGACCAGGCCCTAAAATTAGGCTTTTATTTAATTTTATTTATTTTTCTTCTCCTTTTCCCCTCAGAAGCCATGGAGCACCGAGCCTCCCTGGCCATTCCAGCCCAGCCCAGCCAGCTGCCCCCGTTGCTGCTGTCCCTGCAGGAGTTTCAGTTTCCATCCCAGCGCCGTGTGGAGGAAGCTTTTCACTGCAAGCTCAAGGGCCAGGTGGTGGTGGACAAGAAGACCTTGGTGGAACTGCAGAATTTCCAGTCGGTGAGGAATTCCAGAGTCATCCTGGGAGGGTGTGGAGCAGCTCCAGCTCCTTGTTTTGCTCTGTGGGGATTCCTGGCTCAAAGCAGAAACTCCCCTCAGGCTGAAAGGAAGATAAAGATCCATGAGGAAATGTCCCAAGGATGGACATGGAGATAGGGAAGGATCTGGAGGGGCTGCTGGTGCATTCCTGGATTTTTCCCAAATTTTGGCAGCCTGGCTTTTGGCAGCCAGGCAGAATCAGCCCTGAGGCGTGGGCAGGACTGGAGGGTGAGCTGCTGCCTCATTAATTAGCAGAGAAAATGGGACTAATTAAGCCATCCCAGGAGCGTGGGCTGCTGCTTCCCAAGCCTCAGGGATGGGATGCCCAAATCCTTCCTAATTTTTCCTGGCTCGGAGCTGCTGTGGGATGCCAAGCTGGCACCACAGCCCGGGACAAGACATGGCTGGTTTTGGTTTGTGCCCTTGGGGAAAGGGGAGTTCAGAGCCAGGAGCTGCTCAGCGATGGAGCCAGGAGTGGCTCAGGGGTTTGGGATCAGGACAAGGAGTCGGGAGCAGCTCAGGGATTTGGGACCAGTCCAGGAATTCAGGAGCAGCACAGGGATGGATTAGGGATCAACCCAGGAATGGATTCAGAATCACTGCAGGGATTGAGGAGTAGCCCAGGGATGGATTCAGGATCAACCCAGAGATTCAGGGATTCAGGATCAGCCCAGGGATGGATTTGGGATCAGCCTAGGGATTTGGGATCAGCCCAGGGATTTGGGCTGATCCCAGGGCAGGATCTGGGCTCACCCAGGGCAGGATCCGGGCTCACCCCAGCCGTGTGTCCCCCCAGCCGCCGGCCAAGGGCGCCTTCCTGCGGGGCTCGGGGCTGAACCTGCTCAGCGGCCGCTTCACCGCCCCAGTGGGTGGCATCTACCAGTTCTCCGCCCACATCCACGTCGGTGAGTGCTGCCCTGGGGCCTGAGAACCCCCTGAGAACCCCTGAAAAGCCCCTGGAGAACCCCCTGGAACCCCTGAGAACCCCCTGGAACCCTGATCCCCTTGGGGAACCCCTGGAGAAATCCCTAGAGAAATCCCTGGAGAACCCCCTGGGCCCTGATCCCCCTGAGAACCCCCTGGAACCCCCGGGAGAGCCCCCTGCATCCAGGAAAAACATGGATATGGCACCAAGACCAGAGGTTCTGCCACTGATGGATCCACCTTGGATTTCCTTTTTAAATCTGTTTTTCCAAATGTTCTATCATTGATAGATTCACCTTGGTGGAGTCTCTTTTTAAATCCATTATCCCAGAAGTTCCATCACTGATGGATCCACCTTGGATCCCCTTTTCTAAATCCATTATCCCAGAGGTTCTATCCCTGATGGATCCACCTTGGACCCCCTTTCTAAACCCATTTTTCCAGAGGTTCCATCACTGATGGATGCACCTTGGATCCCCTTTCTAAATCCATTATCCCAGAAGTTCTGCCCTGATGACCAGAGGTGGATCCACCTCAGATGCGTTGCCTTTTGCTCCATGGGAAGTGGAGGAACCTTCTGGCACCTCCTGCAGCCCCTCCCCAGGCTGCTGGATCCCCTCTGGAGCCCCAATCCCAGGATTTTTTGGGAATGCTGACAGTTTTCCTGCTGTTTTTGCCAGACCACAGTGAGCTGAAGAGCAAAGTGCAGCTGAGGGCCAGGGACAACGTGAGGGTGTTGATCTGCATTGAGTCCCTGTGCCACAGACACACGTGAGTCCCTCCAGGGGATTTGGGGATAATTCTCTTCCTCAAAATGTCCACATTTCCTCATATTTCAGCCAACTTTGGGAGATAAAATTCACCAAAAGTGGGGTTTTTTGTCATAAATTCTTGTAGAGTTGTTCTGCAGAGCATCCCTCAGGCTTTAGGTGTTCTTTTAATTCTAATTCTGAGTGTTGATCACCTAAAAATCAGTGTTGTTTAGAGTGATAATTACAAAATATTATACATAATTTATTATTTAATAGTAATGTTTAATCACCTAATTAGAAGACAATACATCCAAATTACTTTTATTTATAGTGATCATTATGACACATTATAAATAAATTATTATTTGCAGTAATATTCAGTCACCTCAATAGAAAATAATACACCCAAGTTACTATTATTTACAGTGAGAAATAATGATCAAATAATTCTAAATAAATCATTATTTATAGTAATATAAGCAGTGGGAGTGATCAAGATGGATTTGAGTGATCAGGATGGATTTGGGATAGATCCCAGTGTGATCAGGATGGATTTTGGCCACATCCCAGAGTGACCAGGATGGATTTAAATGATCAGGATGGATTTTGGCCACATCCCAGAGTGATCAGGATGGATTTAAATGATCGGGATGGATTTTGGCCAGATCCCAGCAGCAGCAGAGCGTGGCTGGCACAGAAAACTCTGTCAGGAGCAACATGAACCTGCCTGGACACACTCCCTGTGGAATTTCCTGTGGCTGCCACCACCCACCCACCCCTCCATCCATCCATCCATCCATCCATCCATCCATCCATCCATGGAGCTGGAAAATCCCCTCAGGGCTTTGGGATGAGCTGTGGAAACTCGGAGAGGAGGAGAGGGAAGGGGGGAAGTCCCCAGGGCAGGCGGGATTGGGGCAGGATGTGACAAACCCTCACTCAGGAGGTGCCAAATGGCTCCAAATTCTCATTTCTCTGGGAAAAACACGTTGGAACTTGCACTGGGAAAAGAAATAAGAAAGTGGAAAAGGGTTGGGTTCATTGAGAAAATAAGGAGAAACAACTTTGGGGAGGGAGGGAGGAACCAGCCAGGCACTGGGAGTTTGAAACTGGGTTTAACTGGGCTGAGCTGGTTGTTGCTGTCCCAAAATCCTGCATAAAAAAAGCTGGATTTGTCTTGGGAACTGGGAATTCCAGCTCTCCTTGAGCCAAAAAACTAATGCTGGAGGTGGTGGTGTGAAGCTCTCCCTGGATTTTGAGCTGCAGCACAATTATTGAATTATTATTATTATTATTATTGACTTCTTAATTATTGAATTTTTATTATTGAATTTTTTTTTTTGCTTCTTTTGTATTAAAAATCCTGAATTTTTGGTGGATTTTCCATTATTTCTACAGAGGAAAAGCTACTCCTGTTTTGAGGCAGCTGGAATAATGGAATTATATAATTATAGAATAATGGGAACATGGAATTATAGAATTATGAAATTATGGAGTTATAGAATAATGAAATTATGAAAATATTATGTAATTATAGAATTACAGAATTAGGGAAATATGCATTTATGGAGTTCTAGAACCATGGAATTATAGAATTATGGAATTATTGAATTATGGAATCATGGAATTATGGAATAATTAAAGATCTTAAAGATCTCATTCCCATGGGCAGGGTCATCTTCCACCATCCCAACTTGCTCCAACCTGGCATTAAACCCTCCCAAACATCAAAATTCCAGCCAAAATTCACCTTTTTGGTCCAACTGCTCCAATTTCCAAAGCAATTGAGGGATAATTATCCTTCCAAACATGACTGTGGGGTGGCCTGAGGGAGTTTAATCTCTTTATTTCTTATTTTAGGTCCTTGGAAGTCATTGCTGGGCTGGAAAGCAACAGCAAAATCTTCACTGTTTATGTCCACGGGTTGCTGCAGCTGCAGGTGAGAAAACTGGGAATTTCTGCCCCAAATCCCTGGGCAGGACAGGGAATTGTTTGGGAATTTCTGCCCCTTGATCCAGGGTTTGATAAAATATTTGTTTAAGGATTTGATAAAGGTTTTGATTAAGGATTTGATAAAGGTTTTGATTAAGGATTTGATAAAGGATTTAATTAAGGATTTGATAAAAGATTTTATAAAGATTGTGATACAGGATTTGATAAAGGATTTGATTAAAGATTTGATAAAATATTTAATAAAAACAACACCAAATTTCTTCCACTTCATCACCTTAATCCACAGAACAAATTCACCCAAATTCCTGCTGATGAAACGGTATTTTCCCCATTTATTCCCTCTGGAATATATCAAATATTCCCATTTTTCCCTCTGGAATGTATCAAATATTCCCATTTCCCCTCACTCCCCCGCAGGCTGGGCAGTACACCTCCATCTTCGTGGACAACAGTGCTGGGGCTCCCGTCACCATCCAGAACGGCTCAGATTTCATGGGAATGCTGATGGGGGCATAGCAGAAACCCCAAATTCTGCTTTTTGGACTGAAAAAACCCCTCCCCCTCACCCTCACCTTGACCTTGAACACTGGAAATCCTTCCCCAGCTCCTCCAGCTTTGCTGCTGCTGCTTTTCAAGGTCCTCATCACAATTATTCTTTGGAAAAAAAGAAAAAAAAGAACTTGGAATATTTAATTTGTGCCTCACCAGATGCTCACGCTGAGATTTAGGGGGTGTTAATGTTGGAATTTGATTTTTTTTCACCATAGCACTTGTAACCAGCATGGGTTTGTTTTGTTTTGTTTTGTTGGGTTGCTTGGGGTTTTTTTTTTGTTTGTTTGGGTTTTTTTGAGGGTTTGTAAATGAAGGATTGAGATGGGAAATAACAGAAATAAATCAGTGACTCTTTTTTTCTGTGTGGTGGGGAGGGGACAAAGATTTCCCAGCCAAAAATTGGTTTTTCCATGGGCTTGGAAATGGTTTAAATCCTCTCCCAGGTTCAGAATTGGATCTATTTGACCAGGAAAATATTGAATTTTCCCACAATTCAAGGCCTGAACTCTTTAATTGGGGGTCCTTGATATCAAAATATTTCCTTGAGGATCCCAAATCCTCCCTGCCAAGGAAAGCCAAGGATCCCTCGCTGTGGTTTGATGTTTTAAGAATATAAAAATGTGGTTTTGGTGACAAAATCTGTGAAAATCCAGTGGGAAATCCAGTGGGAATGGGAACCTTGGATCAAGCAAGGAGTTCTTTGGGCAGGGAACTCAGGAAAGAAAACACAGGGAAAAAAACCTGGAGCCTCAAAGTGCTGCCAAAATAATCCAGGGAATTTTTAATGGATTTTTGGGTGCAAAATAAAATATAAAACTGAGCTTGGCCTACAACTCCAGGCCCTGATCTCATTTTAAATAAAAAGTGGGTGAGATTTCATGGAATTCTTTTACCCAAGGCCTGGAAAAATCCTTGGGATTAAACCCCTCCTCATGTAAATCCCCTCTGCAGCTTTTCCTCCCCTCACACTCCTGGAATTCTGTGGTTTCACCTGAACTGAGGAAATTTTTGTGCAAAAACCTCACAAATAAATGGTAGAAAGGCCCAAAATGGAGCCTCAAAGTGCTGCCAACAAAATCCAGGGAATTTTTAATGGTTTTTGGGTGGAAAATAAAGATTTCTGGATGGAAAATAAAGGTTTCTGGAGTTCTCTTGGAATTCCAGCTCCTGGAAAAGCTTCCAATGCCACACTCCAGGCTGACTCCAGGGCTGTTTTTGTTGGATCAGGAGAATATTCCTGGTTTTTTTTCACTCCTGTAAACTCCCCTTGAGTGGCAGCTGATGAAACCACCAAAAAATCAGATTATTTATCCTTGAAATGCCTGTTAAAAATAGGAACTGGGATTTCACTGCTTTGTTTATTCACTCTTCTTTTTATTTATTTACTCTTTTCCCTGTTTATTTCTCCTCTTCTTTTTTATTTATTTACTCTTTGCCCAGTTTATTTATTCACTGTTGGTTTTATTTATTTACTCTTTGCCCAGTTTATTTATTCACTGTTGGTTTTATTTATTTACTCTTTTTCCTGTTTATTTCTTCTTTTCTTTTTTATTTATTTACTCTTTTCCAGGTTTATTTCTTCACTGTTTTCCCAGTTCATTTATTCACTATCCCTCAAATCCTGAGACCAGGAATCCCAGGGAATTTTTGGGCATCTCCAAAATCCCCTCCTGTCACCCCTAGCCCCAAAAACCCCCGGGGAATTTCTGGGAAAATCCCCAAATCCCAGAGAAATCCCTGAGCAATTCCCTGTGCTGAGGATGTTGATGGATTTCTTATCAAACCCCGGGATCTAATTGAGGGGTTTTTTTTAATTCCCATTTTTTCTTGGCTCCAGGAGCTCTCCAGGAGGCAGGAATTTAAATTGCCTTTTGCAGAGGAATGTGGATTTGGGTGCCAAAAATGCAGATATCATCTTTGTCTGGCACCTCCAGGGCAGGGGATTCCCCGGGGGAGGGAAAAAATGGGAATTTTGGACTGGGATTTTTCCTCCTGCAGCCCCGGGGGCTTTTCCTGCTCTCCCAGCACAGGGAAAAAAAGGGATTTTTCCAGGATTTTCCCGGATTTTTCAGGATTTTCTGGGATTTTCCAGCTGCTTTTCCCTCCCTGCGGGATCGGGAGGAGGAATTTTGGGAATTCCAAAGGGGCAGATTCCAAAGAGGAACCCAGGAAAAAAGGAAAAAGGGATTTTTTTCCCAGGATTTTCTGGGATTTTTCCAGGATTTTCTGGGATTTTCCGGCTGCTTTTCCCTCCCTGTCCATGCCCAGTCTGGAATAATTTGAAAAAATCCAGGAGAAATCTTGAATTTTCTTCCATTCTCCCCATCCTGAGAGTTTTGGGGATGTGGGAGGAGGAGTTTTGGGAATTTGGGAAGGGCAGATTCCAAAGGGGAATCCAGGAAAATCAGGGAGCTGCTGATCCTGTGAGAACAGAGGTGAGGACCAGGAAAACATTGAATTTTTGGGGCTCATTTTTACCAAAAACTCCAAAGAAATTTAATAAAGGCTCGAGGGATTTTCCCCAAATCATCCTTTTCATCCCCAAATTAATTCCCACATTCCCCAAAACCTGGGCATTGATCACTCAGGGATATTTTCCAGGCATTGGAGCTGCCCTTAAAAACACAGGAATGATCTCAAAATTCCCTATTTTTAAAGTTAAATTCCCATTATTTATTTAAAAAAATCACTTCTTAATTTTAATTTTAAGTTTAATTTTAATTTTAAGTTTAAGTTTATCTCAAATTTCCCCATTTTTTCCAGGAGCTGGGTTTTTGTTTGTTTTCTTTTCCTCCCAGGTTTGGACTTCCTTGCTTGAGTTTTTTTTGTCACTTTGATCTGCAGACCAAGAGGGGACAGGAGGGCGAGGGGCCTTCATGGATATTGGATTTCCCAAAAAATAATAAAAACCTTGCAAAGGGAATAAATAAAAAGAGGGAAAGGAAAAATGAAACCTGAAAATCTGAGGGATTTGGGGTTTTTTGGGAGGTTTTTCACTCTGTCCCCAAGGGTTGGGCCACAACTCCAGAGGTGGAATCCCAAATTCATTCCTCAGCCTGGGCTGGACTGGGAGAGATCCACGGGGACCTCAAATCCTGGGCCTGGCACCGCCAGAGCTTCTGGGCCCAGATCCAGGTGGACTTTTCTGGGTCCAAAGCCGGGCAGATTTTCTGATTTTCCCTCCCTTTTCCCTCCCTTTTTCCATCCTGGGACTTCTCATCTCCCCAAAATTCAGCACTGGGGGTTTTTTCCCCAATATTTTTCCTGTCTCTCAGTGAAAATTCCCAATTTTTTTTGTGCACACAAGGAAAAGCTGCTTTCATTTCCCAGCACCCGATTTTGGGGTTGCTCCTGCTGGATTCTGTAGCCCAAAAATTAAAATAAAAGGAGGGAAATGGGGTTTGGAGTGAGGAGAAGTCTGGGGATGAGGGGTTTGAGAGGGAATATTCCCCCCAAAAAAAGCAGAGGGAAGGATCCATGGGAAGGTTTTTAAATCTCTGGGTTTTGTCAGGAGGAGTCTGGAGAGGGATTTTGGACAGGGGATGGGAGTGGTAGAGACAGAGGGGGA
>JBBMKD010055066.1:0-11624 GCA_037834095.1 Argya squamiceps
CTGCTGCTGGGATTATTTTCCCTGCTGCTGGGATTATTTTCCCTGCTGCTGGGATATTTTTTCCCTGCAGGTGGGATATTTTTTCCCTGCAGCTGGGATTTTTTCCTTGCAGGTGGGATATTTTTTTCCCTGCTGCTGGGATATTTTTTTCCTTGCAGGTGGGATATTTTTTTCCTTGCAGGTGGGATATTTTTTTCCTTGCAGGTGGGATATTTTTTTCCTTGCAGGTGGGATTGGTTTTCCTTGCAGGTGGGATTGGTTTTCCTGCTGCTGGGATTGGTTTTCCTGCAGGTGGGATCTTTTTCCTGCTGCTGGGATTTTTTTTTCCTGCTGCTGGGATTTTTTTTTCCTGTTGCTGGGACTTTTTCCCTGCTGCAGGTGGGACTTTTTTCCCTGCTGCTGGGTTTTTTTCCCTGCTGCTGGGTTTTTTTTCCCTGCTGCTGGGTTTTTTTCCCTGCTGCTGGGTTTTTTTCCCTGCTGCTGGGTTTTTTTCCCTGCTGCTGGGTTTTTTTCCCTGCAGGTGGGATTTTTTCCTTGCAGATGGAATCTTTCTCCTGCAGGTCGAATTTTTTTTTCCCTGCTGCTGGGATTTTTTTTCTGCCAATGCCATCCCTGTGGTGCTGCTGTTCCCTCTGTGTGTGTGTGAGAGATAACACATCCTGCACACCATCCAGCAGCACATTTTGGAGCAGGAACCCGGAGCTGGGACGGCAGAGGGAGGGGAGGGATGTGCTCAAATCTCCCTGCCAAGGTTTGGAAAACCCCCATGGAGCAACTCTGGATTCTTTGCTGCCTCTCCAGCTGCCCCCAGCTCATTATGTTTGGTTCTCTCCTTCTCCCAAACTCTCCCCTCTGCTCTCCAGTCCATCCAAGGCTCTGTGGATCCCAGGATTGGAATGTTGGAGCTGGAGATTCCTCCCCAGGAACCTGGGGCTGCCCAGAGGTTCAGGTTGCCCTGTGCTCTCCCCTCCCTGGTTTGTCTGCCTCTTCTCTTCATCCCTTTTTTATTTTTCTGTCCTGTGAGATCCAGGCTTGAATCTATCGTTTGTATCCCCCAGGGGTTGGATGGGAGAAGTGCTGCTGAACAAGGCACAAATCCAGTTTTAATTCTTCACCTAAAAACCAACAAATAAAGGTGTAGGTCTGGGGAAATCCCAGAGGTGGTTAAATATGGGCTGGAGTAGGTGATATAGGCAGGTTGACTTGCAGTGGAGTTTGGGAATTATCTTCTGGAGGAGCTGCTTTAGTCCAGCCTAACTCCTCTTAATCCATCCCAAATATTCCCTGAAAATCTGCATGACTCAACTCCTCCTCCTCCTCTTGAGCTGCAGCTGAATTTCTTTTGCAGTCAGAGCAATTCCAGGAGGAACTTTTATTATTTTTTTTTTTAATAGCTGCTGGAACAGCTGCATGGGAAGGCAGGAGGATCAGGGGTGGCAGTGCTGGTGGAGGGGGAGTGGTGCAGCTTTGTGCCTTCAGAAAACCCAAAGTGGTGGGGCTGGAAGTGCTCAGCTTGGGTTGGGAAATCTGGGATGAGGAGAAATCTCAGCCTTCTGCAGAGCCAGAGGGGATAAATGTGGCTTGTGTGTTCATTTGAATCCTCAGCTGCAGCCACAATGTTCTGGGATCTTCCATTATTCTGCTTTTCCTGCTTCAGATCTCAGAGGTTTTGTGCACAAAAGGGAGTGGAAATGCTCCAAAATTCACTTTATCTCTCTGGGATCTTCACCTGAGCAGGGTAAAAGTGGGAGAGGACACAGCTCTGTCCACCCTAGGCCTGCCTGGAGCTGTAAATTCCCACTCAAGCAAAGGGAAAAAAGCATCCAGTGTTCCCATCAGGGATTTAATGTGGAATTAGTTGTAGGAAGATCCCTTTTAAGCAGAGCTCTGAGTCACACTTGGATCCCTGGCCCTACATCTGCCAGAAATAGGAATAATCCTCAGAGCAGCAGCAGCACCTGGGTTCTCTCTGTGCTGACCCACCTGTGGGGAGTGGGAAAAGAAAGTTCCCTCCCCCCTCCAAAAATAAAAATAAAAATAAAAATTCCACGTGATTTCCCAGCTGGAGTAAAGTTTGTTCCTATAGAAACTGGAGTTACATAAGGAATGGCAGCTGCAGTGCAAAGGGAGCTCGTGCTCCCAAAATGCAAAGTAGGTCTTGAAACCAACCAAAAAAAAAAGTCAGGAATAGCTCAGGGCTCCTTCAGGTTGGTCCCTGGTAGTGATTGTTCCCTGTGTCCCAGGAAATCTGGGACAAAATCAGAGTTTTGTCTTGGAGCAGTGAGTACCAGGCTGGATTTACCTGGCCCTTAATAAATTGATTTATCTCTAATTTTTTTTCCCATTCCTTCCTGAGCCTTTCCCTAGGAATTTCAAGGGATAGACCATGTTTAGCTCTGGATATTGAAAAAAAATTCTCAATCCATCAAAAACTGATCCAGGACCTTCCTCTGTTCAGAGCTTTTTAAGGACTTGGTGGCTTGTAAAACATCCCCAACTCAAATTAAATTGGGAAACAGCCTGAATATTTTTGAGCACCAAATGACTAAAACATCTTAAAAAGCAGCAAAATTCCATTTACAGCATCAAAAGTCAATTTAGTGACGGCAGAGTTTCCATCGTGCTGCTCTGTTTACAGGTGCACCTATCACTTAATTTTTTTGCATTTCATGGAAATTCAGGAATCTGGAATTTCTGGGGTTGACTGATGCGTGGTTTTGGTCAAAGCTGATACCACAGGAAGTCTGTGGATTGTGGAATTGACTGATTATTTTTATTTTTTTAATATATATTTATATTTTTAAGCCGTGTTGGTGATGTCACCCTGGTTCTTTTTCATGGCTCGTGATGATAACACTGCTTGAAACTGTCCCTGTCACCTGTTTTATTGACTTGAAGGAACAACCTTGGTTTTCTGCAGCAGCAGGAAAGCCCCACCCTGCTGTTCACAGAAATTCTCATTTCCTCCAGCTGCACTTCAAAGAACACGATGGTGGCACTGATAAAGCTGCTCGTTTTTACTCAAAAAACACACAAAGCTTGGTCTTCAAAGCCTGAAATACTGGATTTTTTTTTTGTAAACTGGAAGATTTCAAGCCTTTTCTGACAAAAATCAGAGCCAGCACCGTCATTTTTCCTGCAAAATGTGGTTGAGGCCTGCAATTATTTAAAAGGGAAAAAAAAAAAGGACAAAAAATCCCCCAAACGGCCTTTTTTCCTTTTAAAGGATGGTATAAAACTGAATTTTTGGGTGATTAAGCTGCATGATGGGGTGTAGATCTTTCTCAAACACCTTTTGTGTGTGCTGAAGTGAGGGTTTGGCTTCAGCATCCCCTGAAAGGTGCACAAATCCCTCAGTCTGGGCCTAAATCTGGGAGTGCAGCAGGGGTTAATCCCAAATCTGAGGTGGATCCTTGCTCCCTGCAGCAGGATCTGTGCTCAGCTCAGTGATTAATGAATGAAATAACATAATTCAGAGGTCTTGGAACTGATGTAAATGAGTTTTTGGAGTTTTCTTTGGTTCCCCAAAGTCCTGGGGACTAAATTAGGGCCTAAATCTGGGAGCGCAGCAGGGATTAATCCCAAATCTGAGGTGGATCCAGGATCCCTGCAGCAGGACCCATGCTCAGCTCAGTGATTAATAATGTTAATAACTAAATAACAGAATTTAGAGGTCTTGAGGCTGATTTTAGTGTTTTTGGAGTTTCCTTTGGTTCCCCAAAGTCCTGGGAGTGCAGAATTTCCAGCAAAGAGCAGAGGAAGTTGTTTTGCAACAGAGGCTTGGTCACAGGATGGATGGCAGTAAATCCTTGAGCAATTTCTTTCCAGAACAAGGAAACCACAAGGCAGAGGAGGAACCTCTTGGATCCTTGGGTTCTTCTACGAAAAAAAATGAGGATTTTCAGGAAATTTTTCCCTCAGTGAAAAGCTGAGGGTGTGGAAGTCCCCTGGCAGGGATTCTCCTGCTCCAGGGAGAATTCCCCACATCCTTTTTTCTTCTGGGGATGGTTGGATGACTTTATAGACAGAGATGGAGCAGTTTTGGGAGCCATGGATGAGGAACGGCTCATTTCCACTGGGAATATTTCTGATTTGTGATGTTCCCTCAATCCTGTGCATAGAAGCAGCTCTTTTATTTTTTTTTTTTCCTCTGCTCCTCCTTTTCCAAGGAGGCTGTGGCTTTGCAGCCAGCTCCTGGTTTATTTTTAAATGCTTTTCTGCAGAGTTATTACTGCAAAAAGTTGCCTCAGGAACTTGGGCCAGAATTTTGTTGCCTGAGTAAAGGATGAGGAGTGAATCCCTTCGGGATTTCTCCATTAAAACCACTCCAGGGTGTGAACTTGGAGCACGTGGAGCTCATTTGGAGCAGGCTGAGTGTTGAAAAGGGAATTAGGCTGGGGTTTTAAAGGGAATTAGGATCTTTTTCAGTCATTCAGATTGTTCAGCAGCCCTTGGAGCATTAATGAGCAGGGCTTAGATGGGGACTGGAGCTGGCACCAGCAGCTTGGTATGTGGAGTTTATTTTGACAGGCTAGGATGTAAAACAGGCTCTGGAATTGTCTCCTGGAGCAGAGGCTGGGCACTGAATCCCTGCTGGGTGCTGCATCCTCCCTTGGGAATGCACTGAAATGTTCAGGAAAGCTGGAAAGGAAAATTCACAGAGCAGGGGATGTTTTGGAGGTCGTGATCCTCCTGTAGCTGGGAGCACATTCCAGGGGGGTCTGAGCTAACCCAAATCTTGTGTCAGAGCTGAGTGGGCATCCAGGCTCTGAAAAATGTTGGGATTGATGCCTTGGGAAGGCTGAGCTGGAACAGAGACTGGGCAGAGCCAGAGAATAAAGTAGATATTTATTAAAAGGCCTTTAAGGTACATCTTGGGCAGGACAGGAGCCTGACCCAGGGCTGCACCCAAGGTGGGCCCATAATGGGCACAAAATGGACAAATAGTCATGAAGTCTCACACTTTTATAAGTTTTGATCCATTTGCATATTGGGGTTTAATTGTCCAATTACAGCTTCAGGTTATGAAGTCCCATCCTTGTTTTCTCTTTTTTAGTCCACCCTTGTTTGTGCTTTTGGGCTTGGAAATTGTCCTTGGTGTGCAGCAGGAAAAGGATTTGTTTTGTGTCCCTGCTCTGTGCAGAGCTGAGTGACACTGAGTGTGAGCTCAGAGCTGCACCCCTGGGCAGCACAGAACCTGAAATACAGCAAAGATAAAACTTAAGGCATCAGGATTCTCCAAATTGACATTTCCTTCAGTCCAGGAGGGATTTGTACAGGCCTGAGGAAAAGCCACCAACTTCACCAGAGCAGGGCAGGGTTGGTGCCAGCTGACTTTGCTTTCCATGGATGTTAAAATTATCCACAAATCTCAGACAAAAGTGGTGGCAGCACCAGGCAGGGCTGGCACTGGTGGTCACTGGAGCAAACTCTGATTTTGGGGTTTCCATTTGGGCCTGGTGGCTCTGAGGGTGCTCAGGATTGATTTTATAACATCAACCAAAGGATTCATGCAAGAAACAATTTTTTTTTTAGTGGTTTAAGGAGCTGAATGTTTCTGTTGGCCTTGTCCTCAACCTTCTGGGAGATAAATCCCTAATTTCTTGAGCCAGGAGGGTGAGGTGCTCCCTGTCCTCAATTCATGGTTGGGTATCAGGGTGTGCCCAATTTTTGTGAGGGGTGATAATTCTCCCAGGCAGCTCAGCAGTGCTGATTAAAGCTGGCCAGTCATTATTTATTGATATAAACCCATTTTTCTCTGAAAAATTTTACCCTAAACTCCATCCCAGGCGTTTTTCTCCCTTTTATCACTGGAGCTGCAGCAGAGTCTGAGCTAGGGTTGTGTTTTGGGGAAGTGAACAGCAGCAACACGGGGTGAAAGTCACATCTGGAGCTTTTTTTGAGTCAAGTCACCTTGAAAAGAGCTGTGAAACCCTGAGGAAATGCCTGCAAAAAGCCCTAAAAAGCAAAATCTGACTTGCTGGGCAACTTGCATATTCTGCTCTGAAGAGGGAAGTGGGAGGTTGTTTACATCTGCACCAAACCCTTCCCCCCTCCCACAAACTCAGGGCTTCATGAGGCATTTTAAAAGCCATTTTTAGAAGGCATTTGAAGGTTAAAATGTTGGGTTTAGTTGAGCTGGAGGTCTGGGAAGGAGGTGTTGGAGGGTGTTGGATGTGACCTGACCCCGCCAGGCTTTGCTGTGGCTGGATTTTGGAAAAAAATCCAGATTTCCACCCTGGAAAATCTGGAGTCCCCTCCTGTCACAGAGCAGAATGCTGAGCTGCTGGGGTCACAATCTGTGCCCTGGCTCTGGATAAAAACCAACCCCACCTCCTCTATTCCCTGCAGCACCTTCTGGCTGTGCAAGGACACCCAAATCCCAGCTGGAATCTCCCCAGGGAAGAGCTCACCCCTGGTTGTATAATGTGTTTATTGCTGGGAGGAGTTCAAAAAGCCTTCAAATATTCATTTTCATTTCAATATAACTGGAAATTGCTCCATAATGGCTCTCCCAGGACTTGGATTTAGGAGTTTGCAGCACATTCCAGCTGGGATCCCCTCAGTGTCACACCCCTGAGGGGACACTGGTGTGACACTACCCCTGAGTCATGTTTTGGTGGGAGCTTGTGGTGCCTTGAGCTGCTCCATGTGACAAACCCAGTGAGCTGATTACTCCAGGAGCTGCCCCTGGTTAATCCTTTTAGTCCTATCAAGGCTAAATTTATCTGGAGTTTAAATCTAACCTTGAATCTCATGATAATCCTGCCAGCAGTGTCACGTTAGAGCCCTGGGGGTGGATCTGGGAGAAAATTCTGTGTAGAAATCACAGGAAAGATCCTGGTTCAGGGTTTTATTCCCATTTTTTGGGGGCTTTTATTCCCATTTTTGGGGGGCTTTTATTCCCATTTTTTGGGGGCTTGTATTCCCTTTTTGGGGGGGGGTTTATTCCCATTTTTTGGGGGGTGTTATTCCCATTTTTTGGGAGGTTTTATTCCCATTTTGGGGGCTTTTATTCTCATTTTCTGGGGGCTTTTATTCCCAATTTTTGAGGGCTTTTATTCCCATTTTTAGGGCTTTTATTCCCAATTTTTGGGGGCTTTTCTTCCCATTCTTTGGGGGACTTTTCTTCCCAGTTTTTGGGGGCTTCCCAGTTTTTGGGGGCTTTTCTTCCCAGTTTTTTGGGGCTTTTATTCCCATTTTTTGGGGGCTTCTATTCCCAGTTTTTTGGGGTGTTTATTCCCAGGTTTTTTTGGGGCTTTTTTCACAGGTTTTTTTTGGCTTTTCTTCCCAGTTTTTTGGGGGCTTTTCTTCCCATTTTTTGGGGGGCTTTTCTTCCCAGTTTTTGGGGGCTTCCCAGTTTTTGGGGGCTTTTATTCCCAATTTTTTGGGGCTTTTATTCCCAGTGTTTAGGTGCTGCTGAAATTGTGGGTTTTGCTTTGATAATAAAGGAGGTAATAAGAAAGGGGCTGAGGTGTAGGCAGGGATGCTCTATTAATCTGAGGTCATTCCCAAAGGCCACTCCTTTGGGAGAGGAAAAAAATCAGTAAATAATGACAGAAAAGGCCAGAAAACTTCATAAAGACATTTTTGAAGTGAGTTCCCTGGAACAGGTGCTGGAGTTACCTGTTGGAGTGCTCTGGGAGGGGTCTCTGGTTACCTTATCAGCCCCAAATCCCTCAGGATGCTCCAGGCTTTGGGAATTAAGCTGTTAACAGCATCTCAAACACAGCTCTGCTTTTTTAGGGCTTCAAAATTACACTTTGTTCCCCCTCCCACCTCCCTCTCATTAACTTGAGGCTCTGCTATTTTAGCTGTGGCAAGAGAAGCAGGATAACTCTTCATCATCCAGAATAATGTCTGGGGAAAAGGGGCTGGTGGAGGCTCTTTGATCCTTAATTCTGTGTTTTCCCAGTTTCCCATGCACTGGGACACCACTTTGTGCTGGGAGCTGGAACTCTGGATTGGGAGAAGAGAGTTTAATTTTAAAAAAAACTAAAATATTCAGCAGGATTGAGGGTCTGGCCTGGCTGGGAGAGGGGTGGGAATTCCTGTGGATCTCAGTATCCCCTTGGGAATGCCCTGCTGGGATTCCTGAGCCCATCTGGGCTGGTTAATCTTTCCTTTGTGGGTGTTATATTTTTATTTTAATCCCTGGCATGATCTCCCATCCACACCTTGGAGCTGTCCTGCTGCATGAAAACCCAGGAATATCCCTCAGAGCTGTGGGAATTGTGGGGTGAACTGATCATTCCTTGGGCTGGGATTGGTTTTTTGAGGTCAAATCCTGCTCTCCTGGCTCAGCTGGGAATTCCTGCTTGAATTTGAGATTTGAAGGTGCTGGCTGGGTTTTGGCTGTTGGGAATCTCACAGGGCTGATTCCAGGTTATCCAGGGAAGAAAGGGGAGAAAAGAAGGATCACAGAGCTCCTTGGAGTGTTTTGGGTGGGTTAAATCCCTGTTTTCCTGCCTCTTCCTCTTTGGGGCTGGTTTGGTTTGTGTGGATGGGAGAGGGAGGCAATAAATCCCCAAGGAAAATCCTGCTGGTGTGGAATTCCAGCTTCCAGGCCTGGATGAGAATCCAAAGGCCTCAGTCCCAGTTCACTTGGTGCAGTTTTCCAGTTGCTCCAGGCAAATATAAATAAAATAAAATAAAATTTAAAAAACCAACCAAACAAAAAAAACCCAAAAAACCAGAATAAAAATAAAATAATAAAATAAAAACAGAATAAAAACAAAATAAAAAATAAAAACAAAATAAAAAATAAAAATAAAAGAAAAAGAAAAATAAAAGAAAAATAAAAACAAAATAAAATTAAAATTAAAAAATAAAATAAAAAACAATAAAAATAAAAGAAAAATAAAAGAAAAATAAAAGAAAAAATAAAAAACCAAAATTAAAAAAAAATTAAAAAAAAATTTAAAAAACAAAATTAAAAAAATAAAATTAAAAAAATAAAATTAAAATAAAATAAAATAAAATAAAGGCTTGGATTGGTGGAAACACTTTGCTGTCTCTTCCCAGGGCCACGATGGGCCTCCTGGAATATTGGGGTGTTCATCTGCATCCGCTGTGCTGGGATCCACAGGAACCTGGGGGTTCACATATCCAGGGTCAAATCTGTCAACCTCGACCAGTGGACACAGGAACAGATCCAGGTGAGGGCTGCGACCACACAGGGGGGTTTTTTGGGTTTTTTTGGGGGGGTTTTTTGTTTGTTTGTTTGTTTTTGTTTTTTTGTGAGTTTTGTTTGTTTGTTTTGTGGGGATTTTTTTGTTTGGATTGGGGTTTTTAGGGGATTTTTTTGTTTGGTTTGGGGTTTTTTGGGGATTTTTTTTGTTAGTGAACCTTTGTAACAAAAAGCTTCAAAATTTGGAATTGAAGCAAGCCAGGATAGCCCAATAAATGTGGGAAGTGGAGGAGGAAGAGGAATTCCAGCTGGGATAGGTTGGGAAGGAAAAATTCCTCATTGCAGGGTTGACAAACAGCAGAGAGTGAAACTGCAAGTCTCTGTTAAATGACCAATCCCTGCCCTGAGGTGCTCCCCAGGGATTTGCAGAGGGATTTGGGATTGCTGATGGGATATTTACCCTCCTTGGGTTGAATATTGCTTGGATTGGCAGATGGGATGGGAGGGGATTGCAGCAGCTGCCTCAGGATCCCCTTGGGAGGGTGAAAAGTGGCTTTCAGGAGGATCTCCCTTGATTTCTCTTCCCTGCCAACCTGAGATGCTGTGGGAGAGTTTAAATCTCCAGGAAAGGAAAATTTCAAGGGATTTTTCTGGCTTTCAGTGCGTGCAGGAGATGGGGAATGGCAAAGCCAACCGTCTGTATGAAGCCTACCTGCCTGAGAACTTCCGGAGGCCCCAGACAGACCAGCATCCTTTTCTTCTTTATTCTTTTTTCCCTGGAAAAAAAACAACACTGGAGCTTTTCCATCCTGCAGCTGTGTGGTGGTTAAACCTCCCTGAAGGAGGAGGAGGAGTTCCCTGGGGAAGGGAATGGGAATGAAGGAATTGCTGCAGAGCTCTGAGGGTGGAGAACTGGGACACCCAAGGTCACCACAGGAGGCTGCTGCAGGTTTTTGGGAGCCTGGGGAGGGGGGAAATGGGAGGGTTTGGGTTCCCAAAGTGCTGAGTATTCCAAATTGTGGCCTTCCAGGACCTAAAGGAGCTGCCAGAAAGATGATTTACAAAGGACAGGATAAAGAAGGTGGATTGCCACTGTCAGAGAACAGGGATAGGTGGGATTTGGGAAGGAATTCCCTCCCTGGGAGGCTGGAATGGATTTCCCAGGAAAGTTGTGGCTGCCCCATCCCTGGAAGTGTTCCCCAGGCTGGAGGGAGCTTGGAACAACCTGGGATAGTGGAAGGTGCCCCTGCCCCTGGGCTTGAAGGTCCCTTCCAACCCAAACCAGGCTGGGATTCTCTGATGGAATTTTTTAATGCCCCTGAAAACTTCAGCTGTAGCTCCCACCTTGCAGGAGTGCTGAGTAAACAGGGATTTAATGATGTGAACCTAAAAAAAAAACACCTTTCAACGATCATTTTTTGGATTAATCTGGTACCTGAGGTGCAGGATCCTGTTGTGACCACTCTGACCTGTGCTGGTGACCCCAATGTGCTGAGGGGATGCTTGGGGCAAACAAAAACACCAGTGGAGAAAACACAACCATAGCCTAAATCCTGATTTAATTCCCTTTTTATAACACTGAAATAACCTGGAATAACCCACAGGCAAAAAAAAAAAACCAAGTTGGGATCCAGCAGTAAATTATTTTAAGCAAGTTACTGCTGGAAATGCTCTTTAAACAATGATTTAATTTAGTTACAGCCTGTACCTTGTTCCTCCCTGTCAAATAAGGCTTCTATTCTGGATTCCTTTGTCCTTAACCAGCTGCTGTAGAGCTGTGGAGAGTTTTATCCGGGATAAATATGAGAAGAAGAAATACATGGACAGAAGCATCGACATCAACGCCTTCAGGGTGAGTCTGGAGGCCAAAAATTGTGGTTAAAACACTTCAAAAATTCCCTTTTGTCAGAGGGAATCCCTTCCCCAGGGCTGCTTGAACTTCATGGAGTGAATTCCTGCCCAGCACTGAGATTTGAAGGTGCTGTGGGTGGGGTTTTGGTGTAGGGAATCTTGTGGAGGTGATTCCAGGTTATCCAGGAAAAAAAAAAGGAAAAAAATAAAAAGCAGGATCACAGGCATGGCAGAACTCAAGGGGTTGGAGTGTGTTTGGGTGGTTTAAATTCCTATTTTCCTCCCTTTTCTTCATCCAGCTGATTGGTTTGTGTGGATGGATATCCCCAAGGAAAATAATTGGATGGAAGGTTTTTATCCAATTCCTTACTGTGCAAAAGATTTACCTCAAATTCAGCTGTTTCTGAGGGTTTTTACATCTGAGGGGTTTTAGATCAGTAACAGCCCCAGGTTTGAGCTTTTTTTTGGTGTAATCAGGAATTTTTCCCCTCATGTCAGTGATTTTTTCCCTCACAGAAAGAAAAGGACAATGAAAATGTGTATATTCCTGTTTTCTTTCCTCTTCTAGCTGTTTGATTTGTGTGGATGAAGAGGGAGGCAATAAATTTCCAGGGATAATGATTGGAGGAGGTCTTGGAAGGGT
>JBBMKD010055067.1:0-12701 GCA_037834095.1 Argya squamiceps
TGGCCTCAGTGGGGGCTGGGACATCCTCAGACACTTGGAGGCTGCTGCTGGATTGGACTTCTCCAGAGGCTTGTTCAGCCTTCAGCTCTTCAGTTCAGGAATTCAGTGCCCCAGGGCTCATTAACATTCAGAACACCTTAACAGGCCAAGCCTCTGGGAATAATTTAAGTTTCCAAATTTTTGTGGTTAATTAGACAGATTTCGGAAGTGTAGTCCAAGTGAATATATTACATTTGCAAAGACAGTGAGAAAACGTCTTTTAGGTGCTGTTTAGTTGGGGTTTTTTTCTTATTAATACATTGATATGTACAATCTCCAATTGACATTGAATCCAAGTAGCTTCTAATGATCAGTTTGAATAGGTATGAATATCAAGACCCTTTATGTCTGACAAAGAATCAGACTCTGTCCCTACCTCCACCCCACCATTTCTCCCATCCAAGCCCTAGGACTCAGAGCAGCCTTGTGCAAATCTGAGCTCCCTCCACCCCAGGCTGGACATGCAGCTTTCAGCTCTTTGGCTCCAAATCCCACTGGCTTTCCTTGGAGAAGGAGCTGCCTGAGACATAGAGGGATGGTCATTTATTGTCAGCACACAAACCCAAGGGAAGGCACAGCTCCATAAAATGCAAAAGTCATTCATCTCCCTGGCTCTGCCCTTCACCTGATCCCCATAGCCTGTCCTGTTTCCTTCATCCCTTCTTTGCCAGGGACTTTCTGGGACAAGGGGGCTCTGCTCTGGCTATGGAGGGTGGTCCAAGTGCAGCCACTGAAGTGGAAACCACAGCTCATCAGGTTTGTGTCCTTTGAGGTACCAGGAACTGGTGAGACTTAGAGGCACAGAAAGGTTTCTCTTCGTGGCCAACATAAAAAATGTGAACATGATAAAATTTAATAAACATCAAAACACTTCCCTCATCTCCTTGTGGCATCCCAGCAATATGTGACACATTCACCATCCACATGGGATTGGCATAGAGGAATTTTAGACAAAGACAGAAGAAGAGGTGATATAAAAGGCAAAAATACAACTAAGATGCTGACTAAGGAGTTGTTCCAACTTCTGAAAGATTGGGCAACTCCCTGAAGCTCAAAGCATGAAGCCAGTCAAGGGAGACACGTTGGAATGAGCACAGAACAGCTGCAGGAGGAAATCTTGGAGCAACAGGAAGGATATAGATCCAGCTGCTCTAAATGAAAAGATGTCCTTAGACATGGCCATTTAAACAGGAGAGCTGAAAACACCTGAAGGAACAGGGTCATGAAATAATAGACTGAATGTTGGTGGTAAAGGTAGAGGGGAAGGTCAGTATTTCTTCTCCTCCCATGTGTAGAAGAATCCAGGAGATCCAGGAAATTCCTGTTCCTGGTGGGAAAACTTTCCCAGTTCTTAAAAGTACTCAATTGACCCAGATAATAAAGATTTGTTTGTATATTATGAAATTAACAGGAATTAACACCTGTGCCCCTTTCCAGGCAGACATCAGTTGTGCGCCCATGAACAGGCAGTGCCACTTGTGCCCTGAGGTGCCCAGCTGGGATTGGCATGTCTCAGAGAGGAGCTGAGGGAGAGCAGAGCACCTTACAAGCTACAGGTCTCTTGACAGCCCTGGAGGGCTCCTGTCCCATAAACATCTGATCTGCTCCAATCTGAAACAGGGACCAGCATCGTGCCAGGATCATTAGAGAACTGAGGTGTGTGTTGGAATTCAATCCCCTCCCCATCCTGCAGCAGCCCTGCCTTTCCCTCCTCCAGCCTTGGTCTCCGGCACAGCCATGGAGGCTCTTGGGGCTCTGGACTTTTCCTGCAGCCACCAAGGGCAGCTGAGCTGTGCCTTTGGCACAGTCAGCCCTGGGCAGCGCGGGCAATGGCCAGCAATTCCTTGCGTGTGCCTGGCCTTGCTGTCAGCCTTGGCAGCAGCTACGTGGCCCCTTTGTGCCGCGCTGGCCCAGCCATGGTGCCACAGCCCCTGTGCAGGCCCAGGGCAGGACAGGAGCACTGCGGGTGGGAATGGCCCCTGTGCCGTGGTGCCCACAGCAGCCTTGGGGCTCTGTGCCCCATGGCCTCCGCGCTGGGCAGCCTCTGCCAGCTCCTGCACAGCCCATGGCCCCTGTGGGCCTGCACAGACAGCCCTGCCCTGGGCTCTGCCAGGCTCTGGGCCAGCAGAGACGCCAGGCAGGGCTGGCCATGGCCGGGAACCGGCCCTGAGCTCCGCAGCAGGATGGAGCTGGCCACAGCCAAACTGCTCCACTGTGGTATATGGTATAAAATAAATTTGTGCTTCAAGCTAAGCTTTCCAAAAGCTGTTGAAATTTTTCAGGCTGCTGGAGAGAGAAACTAATTTGTAACTGTAAGAATACAAAACAACAGTAGGGCGAAGTCCAGATTTACAACAGAAAAGGAATGGCTGGACAGGAGATTCGTCATCTACCAGGGTGAGTCAGCTACTCCTTCGGTGATCGACACCTGAAATGGATCTAAGATAAGAGGATCTGACGATGTCATGTATCAGCATCCCAAATGTCAGGCTCTTGGAAACCAATTCAAACCCTCAACTCTGCCCGGAAAAGGTTTGAAAACCAGCAACAAGGAAAAGAAAGTACATGAATGTGCGTGGTGGACAAAAGCTAACAAAGAGCTTGCCGTAGGAGGAAAAAACTCTATAAGAACTGTTCCCTAGACCAGGGAGTTTGTGAATGGGAAGAGATCAGTTCATTGGAGACTGTTACTGCGTTCACCCAACCTCGATACCCGGGATCGGAGTTGTCTCTTTTATTGTGGCTGTCCAAGATTGATTTTCGTGGCAAAATAAAATTGCTTTATATTAAACTGGCTACGAATCTTCTATAACAATTGGTGCCGTGACTTGGATACAATTTTGGGATCCACGGGACCTCCCTCCCTTTGTTCAGGAGGCATCCCCGCTGATTTTAGCAGCCTGACAGGGTGGGGAAACCCTGTGGAACCAATTGTATCACGAACAAATTTAGGCCAGGGCCACAATAAAAGAAGGGGATGCGGGTTCAAGAGCTCTCAGGGAACTCAGGGAAGACCTGGGAGGTCTTCAGAAGCCACAGCAGTTTTTCACTCATAAAATTCTATGTGCACAAAGAACCCATGCAAGAAAAGGAACTGTAAGTATTGTGTGGTTGAGTGAGAGTCATCAGGTGAGTGAATGAGACATGATTTTATCATGACACAAGTGTGAACCCTGAGGTCCAATTCCATCCTCCTGCAAAGGAATTCGTCGGCCAATGGGAAAGTGAATCTTAATGTGATAAAAACTCATTTTACACTTAAAACCCTAAAACACGGGGAGTTTTGGGGAACTGATCACAGAAAGCTAAAAGGAAAGGTACGTTCCTTTGAGTTCAGGAACTGGTAAACCTTTTAGCTTAGGACTTGGTAAGTCCAGGAAAAAGGAGGAAAATAGAGAGCTCACTGCTGGCCGAAAACCCACAGATCAGTTTGCTGCAGGGTAAGTAGTCTGGTAATACCAACCCAACTTAGTTAAAGTGAGGTACAGATAGCAATCTGAATTTTTTTGGCATGGCCATTTGAGGAAGACCCAGCACAGAATCCTGAAAGGTAAGTGAATTTCTAAGTTTAAGGAAAGATGGGACAGAGAAAGATCAAACTTCAGAAAAAGATCCAGGAAAAACACAGGCTGGAAAAAGAGAGCGGCGCTCTCAAAATCCCACGAGATAGCCCATTGGGATGGATGCTAGAACATTGGGAGGACTGTCTTGGGAGGAGAAGAAAATCTAAGGAGAAAATGATACATTACTGTATAGAAGTGTGGGGGAGTAAGGAAATCAAAAATCATCTAATCTAGCCCACGTTTGGCACTTTTGAAAAATGGACCTGCAGAGCCTTAAACAACTACGTGGATAGCAAAAAGCCACAGGACCAGGAAGAAAAAGACTATGCAAAACTATGGGAAGGATCAAGAATAGGGTTTTTCCCGATGAAAATTAAAAAGGGAGCCTCAATCTGGAGCGATACGTGGGACCCCCTAGACAATCTCCTGCCTCCATATCTTGTACCCACACCGCAGCCCGTACAAGCCCAGGCACCTCCGCTTGTACCCCCGGAATCCGTGCTTCAGCCCATACCGGCTCAAGCCCCTCCATTGGAGGTTTTGGCCACCCTGCCAGCTCAAGCCCCTGTAGTGTTTCCTTCGCAGGGTCCACAGGCTCTTTCACAATTCCCTCCCCCACTTTCACCACAGCCCCTAGATCTCCCACCCTCACAGGCTTCCATGGTCCAACCCTCGCCACCTTTTCCCCAGCTCCCACCACTATTTCCTCCCCAGCTCTCAGAGATCCCACTTTTGCAGGCTCCTGTACTGCAGCCCCCACAGGTCTTCCCTCAACCCCTGCCATTGTTTTCCTCCCAGCCATCAGAGGTCCCACCTTCACTGGCACAGGCACCTGTCTCCCCACCCCCACCATCCTTTTCACAGCCCCAGCCTCAACAGGCTCCACAACGAGCAGGAGCCAAAAAGCAAACTACAATAAACTCTCCCCCAGCAAGTAGAACTCAGCATGAGGCAAAGAAGGTAAATTATGAAGATAGTGAGAATGAAGAAGATAGACACAATCTCCTCCCCTTAAGGGAAGTGCCAACTGCACCAAGGGTTATTGGTTATGTGAATGTACCAATTAATAACTGGGAATGTGAGAGCTTTTAAGAAAGGAAGGTTGATAGATGACCCTTTTGGGGTCATAGATAGATTAGATGAATTTCTTGGGAATAGTATTTTCACCTTTGAGGATACTAATTCTATATTAAGATCATTATTTAATAATGAGGAAAGGAAAATGATTAGACAAGCTGGTATACAAGATTGGGAACGCTGAAAGCTGCAGGGGGCGACAGGGGAACAGAAATGGCCTAGCCAGAGTCTGGGGTGGAATGCTCAGTCAGAGGAAGACAGATGGAATATGATAGATTTGAGAAACATCATGATACAGGGCATACAGGTGGAAGTACCAAGGGGACAAAACATCAGCAGGATATTTGGAGAATGCCAAGGGAGAGATGAAACGCCGACAGAGCGGCTGGACTGGCTGCAAAAAAGCTTTCAGTTATACTCAGGGACAGACCCTAATTCTCCTATAGGAGAAGTGTTATTAAAAACCCAATTTGTTGCCAAATCATGAAAGGATATAAAGAGGAAGCTTGAGAAAATAGACAATTGACAAAAAAAAAGGGATTACAAGAGTTATTGAGGGAAGCCCAGTAGGTTTACATGAGGAGGGATGAAAAGAAGCAGAAAATACAGACAAAAGTACTTGTTGTAGGTCTCAAGGAAGTTCAGAAGCAGGAACACTCCCAAGACCCAGTAAAAACAATGCAGAACTTTGATACTCAGAGGAGGCAGTCTGCTCCCCCAAGGAAGAACTCAAATAATCAAAGAAAATCCCCAGTGTGTTTTTATTGCAAAAAGAAAGGGCACTTTAAAAGAGATTGTAGGAAGAGGATGAGAGATGAAAAGATCTTTAAAGAGGACTAGGGGTGTCGGGGGCATTTTATTTTGAGGACCAGAACATCTAATGAGCCCTTGATAAAGTTAAAGGTAGATCCTCAAAAGCAAGTAATATCTTTTTTGGTGGATACAGGAGCAGAGAAAAGCACATTGCAGAAGTTGCCACCAGGGTGCACTAAAAGCAAGAAAACAATGCTAGTCATAGGCGCTAAGAGCGATCCGTTCAAAGTGCCGATTATAAAAGATGTAGAAATAGAACCAGAAACTAAGATCTGCCTGGGGAACATATTATTAGTGGAAGAAGCAGACTATAATTTATTAGGGAGAGATATGATCATAGCTCTTGGAATAAATGTAATTGTAAAAGATTCATAACTGGTAGTAAGTTTATACAAATTGACCACAAAAAATGAGAATAAAATAGATTCTGAAGTGTGACACTCTCAAGAGGAAGCAGGAAAGTTAGAGATAGAGCCCATTAGCATTGAAATAGAAAGACCAGAAAACCCAATTAGAATTAAACAATACTCTATTTCTATGGAGGAGAGGAGGGGGTTGAAACTTATGATAGATGACCTGGTAAGAAATAGAACATTAGAACCTTGTTCAAGGCAAGGCACAACACACCCATCCTGGCAGTCAGGAAAACAGATGGGAGTTACAGGTTAGTCCAAGACCTCCGGGCTGTAAATAAAAGAACCAAAACCCGGTTCCCTGTAGTTGCAAACTCATATAACCTTTTAAATCGAGTCTCCCCGGAGGATGTTCAGTACAGTGTAATAGATTTGAAGGAAGCCCTTTGGACTTGGCCCCTAGCTGAGGAAAATCGGGATTATTTCAGTGGGAGGATCCAGAGACAAATAGAAAACAACAATTCAGGTAGACATCCCTACCTCAAAGATTTGTTAATTCCCCAAATTTATTTGGCCAAGCTCTTGAACAATTATTAAGTCAATTTGTATCCATAGAGGGAACTAAATTATTGCAATATGTTAATAATTTGTTGGTAGCAAGTCCAAAGGAGGACCATGTGAGGGAAAGCACCATAGCACTGTTGAATTTTCTAATGGACAAAGGATTGAAAGTCTCTAAGTCCAAATTACAGTTCTCAGAATCTGAGGTAAAATATTTGGGACATTGGATTTCCAAGAGAAAGAAGAAATTAGACCCTGAGAAGATAGCAGGTATCATTGCTTTACCTTCTCCATGAATAAACAGGGAAATCAGGCAGTTATTGGGGCTTTTGGAATACTGCAGACAGTGGATTGAGGGGTACAGTGAAAAGGTAAAGGTCTTGTATGAGAAGCTGAAAACTGATAGACTGAAATAGACAGAACAAGATGAACAGGGATTCAAAGAGCTAAAGAAACACTTGTAGCCGCTCCAGTATTAAACCTCCCTGATGCAAAAAGACAGTTTCAGTTATTTGTGAATGTTAGCAATCATATTGCTTATGGTGTTTTAACTCAGGTCTGGGCAGGGACTAAAAAACCTGTGGAGTATGTATCCAAACTTCTGGATCCTGTGAGCAGAGGACAGCCTACTTGTTTACAAGCAATTGTGGCAGTTGCACTGTTGGTAGAAGAAGCGAAGAAAGTGACTTTCGGAGCTCCATTAGTAGTGTATACTCCTCATAACATAAGGAGCATTCGATAGCAAAAGGCAAACAAGTGGCTCACAGATGCCAGGCTCCTAAAGTATAAAGCTATTCTAGTCCACTCACATGGGCTGGAATTATGGACATTACTGCTCAAAATCCAGCCCAGTTTCTGTTTGGTGAAGCATTAGAGGAGCCTACTCATAGTTGTGCAGAGGGGGTGGAACTTCAAACAAAGATAAGGCCAGATTTGAAAGAGGAAGAATTGGAAGAAGAAAAATGGTTTGTGGATGGGTCAGCAAGGGTCATAGAAGGAAAAAGAAAGTCTGGATATGCAATAGTGGATGGTAAGTCAAGTAAAGTGGTGGAGTCAGGTCCTCTACATGCTAGTTGGTCACTTCAGGCTTGTGAATTATATGCAATATTGCAGGCACTTAAAAGACTGAAAGGGAAAAAAGGCACCACATTCACAGATTCAAAATATGCCTTTGGGGTAGCTCATACCTTTGGAAAAATTTGAGAAAAGAAGGGTCTAATTAACATTCATAGATGAGAGTTAGTTCATTAAAAAATAATAAAATTTTGGAAGCCATTAAAGAACCCGAGGAAATCTCCATTGTACATGTAAAGGGACACCAAGTGGGAATGCAGTTTCAAACTCAAGAGAAAAATCTGGCGGATAAAGAAGCAGCAAAAGCAACATTACTGTTCGGGAGTACACCTGAGGTTGAAAGAGATGAGACTCAGGAGTATTCCCCATGCCCTTCCCAAAAAGAAATTTAAAAGTATAAAAAAAAGGAGGAAGACTAGAAAAAGGCAGATAGAAATTACCAGATGGGAGGGAGCTACTGCCTAAAAAATTATACTAGAAAAATCTTAAGAAGACTTCACCAGCAGACTCACTGGGGGGGCACAAGCCCTTGCAGAGCAGTTTCTAAAATTCCAAAAAGTATCCAAGTAGATTTCACCGAATTACCCAAAGTAGGAAAGTATTACCTGTTGGTAATAGTGGACAAATTGACCCATTGAGTTGAGGCTTTCCCAAGTGCAAGGGCTACAGCCCAGACAGTGTCTAAAATATTATTAGAAAATGCTGTTCCCCGATATAGAATAGTGGATCATATAGACTCAGACCAAGGGATTCATTTTACCTCAAAAATCATCAAACAACTAGCAAATGCCTTAAAGATTCAATGGCAATATCACACCTCATGGCACTCACAAAGCTCAGGACAAGTAGAAAAGATAAATTAGACATTAAAAGCACAGCTATCAAAATTGATGTTGGAAACAAAAATGTCTTGGGTAAAGTGTCTTCCTCTAGCTCTACTAAACATCAGGACTATGCCTCACTCTGAAACTGGACTGTCACCATTTGAGATGCTGTATGGAATGCCTTATGAACACAGGATGCCAGTGGGGCACCCCTGAACAGAGGATGGCCAGATTCAACCCTTAGTAATAGCTATAAATAAGAACCTGCAGGACTTGCAAAAGCATGAACTGGTAACTCAGAGCACTCCCTTGAGGTTTGCTATACATAAAATACAACCTGGAGATGAAGTACTAATCAAAACCTGGAGGGAAATCCTGCGGACATCTCACTGGGAAGGCCCTTTTCTTGTCCTTCTCACCACAGATACAGCCATCAGAACAGCAGAAAAAGTCTGGACATCATGAGTGAAGAAGATCGAGCATCGGGACAATACCCCAGAGTGGAAAGTGTCCTCGTCTCCAGGAGACTTCAAGATCCAATTACAGCATCATTATAAATGACCGAGAGGAATCAGATAAGTTGTCTAGAACAAAATTGTGAATGTCTTCCATTTATTCATTTCAAATGTGTATATTGTAAACAAATTTGGGTCACCCACTGTAGAGGGGGATACAGACCTAGGGGCTTGTGTACCAGGTGTCTAGAGGAAGAACAAGAGATGACTAGCCGTGTCTTAGTGCTTGCTACTCATTTGAGCTTGCTAGAGTTAGATTCTCCAGAGTGGTATTTGACATAGAAAAAAAGAGAGTAGAGGGAAAATTGGATGCAAAAGCTCAGGTCCTTGCAATCGAGTGCCAAAAGACCAACAATGTACCCTGCAGGGCGGGCACAGTCAAACTATCAAAGTGGAGCATTTTCAAGAGAAGGTTTGCGGTTCGGACCTGTAACAGAACCCCTGAAAAATACCCCTGCTGCCAAGAAAATAGTTTACCTCGCTGCTAGCTGCTACCCCTTGAGCAAAGGCAAAGGCAGAGGAGTGGAGACTGTGGAGAATCCTGACAGTCCTGAACCTAGTTGTGTGCTAGATGGTTGGGTTGCATCCAGATTTGTCAAGGCAGAGCCCCACGACTGAATGTGAGCAATGCTTTGCAGATGGCTCTAGAGGGGCAAGTGGCCATGAAAATCATGACATTCCAAGCCCAGTATGACTGTCAGCAAGGTAAAGAGAATGAGTACTGTACCTTCAACAGCACTTGACATAAAATGTGTGAATTGGAAGGAGGGGTGGTATGCCACAACCCAAAAGCAATATCTAAGGACGGGCAGTCAAAACCTATATCCACAGAAAAGAAAACATCCATCCATGCAGTATACAAACGAGAAACTAGATAGATGCCAACTATTCCAACATGTAACCAATGCAATTGGACTGTGTGGGTAGGAAGTAAAATGAAATCAACCTTTGTAGCCTACTTTCAGGTTAACAAATTCTGTTATGATAGTAGTCAGCTGGAAATGTGTATTACGGATGAGAAAATTTATTGGGTAGAAAAGAACCTGAAACATAATAGAAAATCCTCACTAAGCAATAAACCCATTATGCTTGACCTCCTCAAGAATAATGATGATATGTCTGCAATTTGATAAGACTTTCTGTTTTTCAAAAAATGAAGAAGGGCTAGATCCAGAAAATAAAACTGGTAACTCAGGAGTTAAAAAGGCAAAAATCAGAAGCAAAAAAGAACAGGGTGGAACAAAAAAGGTTAAAGACTCTGAGTAAACACTGTGAACAATTAGAAAAACAATATAGTGACGGGGGTCTACCTGCTTCTAACCAAAATCTATTTATAGATTTAATGCGGAAAATTGCCACAGAACTAGGTCTGTCTAATTGTTAGATTTGTAGAAGACTTAAGTCAGCTGAGAAATGGCCATGGAAAGGTGAAAGTTTAACTCCAGAGCAATTCTTAAAATGGGATAATGCCCAAATCTCAAAAACAACGCAGAGACCTGAAAGATGGATATGGGATCAAAGAGTAATTTGAGCCATTTGTATTAGCAGAGAAGAAAAAGAATATAATGAAGTAGTAGGATATACTCCTTGTATATCCACTTTAGCTGCAAATTCAAGCAATAAAACCAAGATTTGGCAACCAGAACCCCTGGCCGGGTATTGGAGCCAAGGGAAAAAGGATACCTGTGAGTGGTTTGATTCAATTGAGTTAGGTTGGCATAAAAGCCCTGGAGCTAACCCTTACCAGTCTTTGGAAGGTCTGTGGGATTACTGGAAGGAGCCACAAAAGGTAAATATGAGGTGGAGGGCACTGGATGGCATATATTGGATATGTGGGAAGAAGGCCTATGGTGAATTACGCCGCAAGTAAAAAGGATCCTGTACACTGGGAATGATTTGGCCTTTCTTCTTCACCTTACCCAGGTCAGAAAGCAATTTATTGAGTGCCCCTTTGTATGAAACATTGAGTAGAAAGAAAAGGGAATTAAAGAAAGAGCTTCCTATGGCAGATGGAAGCCAGAGATGGGGAGAGGAAGAGTGGCCCGCAGAAAGATTAATAGAATACTGTGGCCCAGCAACCTGGGCCAATGATGGTGGCTGGGGTTATAGGACCCCTATCTACCTACTGAATAGACTAATAAGGCTTCACGCTGTGGTAAAAATTGTCTCAAACCATACCTCAGATGCTCTAGAGTTGCTGGCTAGACAACACTCCCAAATGAGGGCTTTTGTACATCAAAACCGTATAGCCTTAGAGATTACCTGTTGGCAGAGGAAGGAGGAGTTTGTGGTAAGTTCAATGAATCTGAGTGCTGTATAGAAATAGATGACTATGGGGAGACCATTAGGGGCCTGGCAGCTGAAATTACAAAGGTAGCCCAGGTACCTGTCCAAAAATGGAATTCTATCCTCCAAGCCTCATGGTGGAATTAGTTGTTTGGACAAGGAGCCAGGTGGAAAAAGGTAGCATTCTTTATATTATGTTCCTTCACAGGGATAATATTTTTGCCTTGCTTAATGCCTTGTTTTATTCAATTGATTCATTCTGTGGTACAGGGCATGCAGATTGCAGCCCTGCCCACAGACCCAGAACTTGCTACTGAGAAAACTGGTCAGACCTCTAAGGTGTCCAGAATAACGAAATAGTAGGAATGGGATGACTATGACGAATTTGAGGATGACTGGTAAATAAAAATTGTCACCACCTTAAGATATAAGTAGTACTAGTGGTAGAAGGGAAGTTTCGATAGGAAGGTAGAATATAAAAATTAGAATAGTTGCCTAGAATAGTCTGTTAAATAATAATATTAAAGAATGCAAATTTAATGTGTTTATGAAAAAAAGGGTGGGACTGTGGTATATGTTATAAAATAAATTCATGTTTCAAGTGTGTTATATGTTATAAAATAAAACTGTGTTACAAGTTAGGGTTTCCAAAAACTGTAGAAACTTTTTTGGCTGCTGAGACTTAATTTGCAACTGTAAGAATACCAGACAACAGCAGGGCGAAGTCCAAATTTACAACAGAAAAGGACCGCCTGGACAGGAGATGCCTCATCTATCAAGGGTGGGTTGGCTACTCCTCCGATGATCAACACCTGATATGGATCTGAGATAGTGGAACCCGGAGATGTCACGTATCAGCATCCCAATGCCAAGTTCTCTGAACCCGATTAAAAACCTGGACTTTGCCCAGAAAAGTTTTTGAAAACCAGCAGCAAGGGAAAGAAAATACATGAATATGCACAGTAGACAAAAGCTAACAATGCACTTGCCTCAAGGAAGAAAAACTGTATAAAAACTGTTCCTCAGACCAGGGAGTTTGTGAACAGGAGGGCATTGGTTCATTCATGGCCGTCCCTGCATTCACCCAACCTCGATACCCCGGGTCAGAGTCCTTTCTTTTATTGCGGCTGTCCCAGATTGCTTTCAATGGCGAAATAAAAATACTTTATATTAAATTGACTACGAGTCCTTTATAACACTGATCAACCATTCCTAGAGAGGATTTCCCTCTGTTAGTTGCCCCTCTTTTCCATGGCTGTCCATGCTGGGAACACTAGGTGCTTATTTCCAGGAATACCATGCGGGACAGGTCTTTCATCTTGGCTGTTACTGAACTGCATTTTTGCTTGCTGGCCGTCTCAGACATCTCATTTTTCACACATGCAGTTCTCCTTGAGACTGCACAGGCTGCAAACAATGCACAGCCTGGAGGGAATGTCTACTCCTTGAATTCTGTCCTTGTCACAAAGGGACCCAGAAACAGGAATCAAGCAAAAAACCAACGTAGCCATGCCTGTTCATCTGCATGGCCTTGTTTCCTTCTTTCAGCTACCTTGTGCGTGAGGAACTCTGGCTGGTGATGGAGTACATGGATGG
>JBBMKD010055068.1:453-12665 GCA_037834095.1 Argya squamiceps
TTTTCCTCCAAAAACAACCCCAAAAACTTCCCAAAACAACACCACGCAAACCCTTTTTCCTCCAAAAACCCCCTCCCAAAAAATCCCAAAACAACACCACGGAAAACACTTTTTCCTCCAAAAACAACCCCAAAAACTTCCCAAAACAACACCACGCAAACCCTTTTTCCTCCAAAAACCCCCTCCCCCAAAATCCCAAAACGACACCACGGAAAACACTTTTTCCTCCAAAAAAACCCCCCAAAACACCAAAAAAAAGCCCCAAAAAACCCAAAAACCTTTTGACCAAACCACCCCAAATTGACATTTCCATGTTCCCTTTCCCCCCCAGGCGTTCCTGGAGCGGTACCTGTCGTCGGGCCCCACCATCCAGTACCACAAGGAGCGTTGGCTGGCCAAGCAGTGGACGCTGGTCAGCGAGGAGCCGGTGACCAGCGGCCTGCGCGACGGCGCCGTCTTCGTGCTCAAGCGCCACGACTTCAGCCTGGTGGTGTCGGCCAAAAAAATCCCCTTCTTCAAACTCTCCGAGGAGTTTGTGGACCCCAAATCCCACAAGTTCATCATGAGGCTGCAGTCCGAGACCTCGGTGTGATTTTTGGGGTTTTTTTTCTCAAAATTTTGGGGGTTTTTGGGGTTTTTCTGTAAAATTTTGCCGATTTTTGGGGTTTTTCCATAAAATTTTGTGGATTTTTTGGGGGGTTTTCCCATGAAATTTTGTGGATTTTTTGGGGTTTTTCCGTAAAATTTTGTGGATTTTTTCCTCAAATTTTTCCAGATTTCTTTCTCAAAATTTTGCAGATTTTTTGGGGTTTTTCCTCAAAATTTTGGGGGTTTTTTGGGGTTTTTCCGTAAAATTTTGTGGATTTCTTTGGGGTTTTTCCACAAAATTTTGCGGATTTTTTTTCTCAAAATTTTGCGGATTTTTTACTCAAAGTTTTGCTGATTTTTTGGGGTTTTTCCTCAAACTTTTGAGGATTTTTTGGGGTTTTTCTGTAAAATTTTGTGGATTTTTTCCTCAAATTTTTCCAGATTTCTTTCTCGAAATTTTGCAGATCTTTTTGGGTTTTTTCCACAAAATTTTGGGAAAATTTTGGGCTTTTTTTGGGGTTTTTCCTCAGAATTTTGAGGATTTTTTTTCTCAAAATTTTGAGGATTTTTTTGGGATTTTTCCACAAAATTTGGGGGTTTTTTTGGGTTTTTCCTCAAAATTTTGTGGATTTTTTTGCTTTTTTTCCTCAAAATTTTATGGATTTTTGGGGTTTTTTCCATAAAATTTTGTGGATTTTGGGGGGATTTTTCCTCAAAATTTTGCAGATTTTTGGGGGGTTTTTTCCTCAAAATTTTGGCTCAAAATCTCCGAATTTGGAGCCAAAAAAAGTAAAAAATGGAATGGCGACTACTCATCATTTTTATTATTTTTTTGAGGTGGATTTTGATCCTCTTTTCCTCCTCATCCTCATCCTCATCCTCATTCCCAAATTCTGGATTTTAAGGGCTAATCCCAAAAATTCCCAAATTTTCTTCTTCTTCACCAGCATCTTGTCCCACAAAATTTTCTGCTCCTGTTTTTTATTTCCTGGCCTTAAACCACTGCCCAGTTTGGGGAAATTCCTGAGGAATTTTTTTAGATTTTGGGAAAATTCCTGAGGGAATTTTTTGGGATTTTTTTTGGAAAAATTTCTGAGACAATTATTTTTTATTTTTGGGAAAATTCCTGAGGGAGTTTTTTGGGATTTTGGGAAAATGGAGTTGGAAAATTTTTTTCCCAATTTTTTTTTCCTCTTAATTTTTTTCCCAATTTTTTTTCCCAATTTTTTTCCCCTTAGTTTTTTTTCCCAAGGAGGCATTTTTGGGGTCGGATTTTGGGGTAAATTTTATCCTAAGCACTAAAAAAAGGGGGAATTTGAATTCCTCAGTAGCAAAATGGGAGGGGATCGATCCCTTCATCCAAATTCCAGGAAAATCCCATTTTTGGGGAATTTTTAGGAATTTTGTAGAAATTTTTTGGGATTTTTTTTAGGGAATTTTTTAGGGGGTAATTTTTTAGGGGTGAAAATTTTGGGGGAGAATTTTTTTGGGGGGATCCATCCCTTTATCCAAAATCCCATTTTTTTGGGAATTTTTTGGGAATTTTTTAGGAATTTTGGGGGGAATTTTTTTTGGAATTTTTTAGAGGTGGAAATTTTTGGGGGGAATTTTTTTGGGGGGTGGAATTTCAACCCCCCCTCCTGCTGCTCCCCAAAATTTTTCAGCCTTTTGGGACATTTTCCTACAAAATAATAAATTTCTTAAAAAACCCAAATGGATCTTCCTGGGATTAAGTGGGAGAGGGTTGAGAATTCCCAATTTTTGGGAATTTTGGGAGATGAAAAATCCCTTTTTTTAAATATTTTTTTTAGGGTTTTTTGGGGGTTTTCAGGTTTTGTTTTTTCCTCAGAGCCGAGATTTTTTTTTTTTTTGGTGCATGCCTGTAGAAAGTTGTAAAATGTCAAATTAATGGTTTTTAATATATAAAAATAAAAAACTTTGGATTTTTTTTCCTTTTTCCCAGATTTTTTGCAGCAGTAGGAATTTTTATTTTTATTTCCGTTGGTGTTCGCTTGGTTTTTGTTGGGATTTTTTTATTTGTTATTTTATTTTTTTTCATAGAGGAACTAAAATTGTACAATTTTTTGGTGGTTTTTTTTATATAAAATAAAACTGTTTTGACTTTTTTTCCCCCCAAATTTATTTTGGCTTGGGGAGGGGCTGTGGGGACAAGGATTTGGGATTTGTAGGATCAAGGATTTGGGGTTTATGGGGCCAAAGGTTTGGGATTTATGGGGTCAAGGAATTGGGATTTATGGGGACAAGAATTTGGGGCTTTTGGGGTTAAGAATTTTGGGATTTATGGGGTCAAGGATTTGGGATTTATGGGGCCAAGGGTTTGGGATTTATGGGGCCAAAGATTTGGGGTCTGTGGGGTCAAGAGTTTGGGATTTATGAGGTAGAGTTTGGGGTTTATGGGGTCAAGGATTTGGGGTCTCTGGGGTCAAGGATTTTGGGTTTGTGGGGCCAAGGGTTTGGGATTTATGGGGTCAAGGAATTGGGATTTATGGGGTAAAGTTTGGAGTTATGGGGCCGAGGATTTGGGGTCTGTTGGGTCAAGGATTTGGGTTTTATGGGGCCAAGGGTTTGGGATTTATGGGGCCAAGGAATTGGAATTTAGGGGATTTATGGGATTTAAGGGATTTGGGGTCTCTGGGACCTAGGATTTGGGATTTATGGGGCCAAGGATTTGGGATTTATGAGGTGGAGTTTAGGGTTTGTGGGGCCAAGGCTTTGGGATTTATGGGATTTAAGGGATTTGGGATTTATGGAGCCAAGGAATTGGAATTTAAGGGATTTATGGGGTTTGGGGTCTGTGCCATTGAAGTTTCAGGATCTGTGGGTACAGAATTTTGAGGGCTGTGACCGAAGGAGGTCTCGGAGAGCTCCGGGCCCGGGGGGCTCTCAGGGTCCTGCCCCTCCCTCTGCAAAAGAGACGGGAACCTTGAGCCCCCCTGGCCTGGGTTTGACCCTTCAGACCCGGGTTTGACCCTTCAGACCCGGGTTTGACCCTCCCAGACCTAGACCCGGGTTTAACCCTTCAGACCCAGCTTTGACCCTTCAGACCCGGGTTTGACCATTCCAGACCCAGGTTTGACCCTCCCAGACCCGGGTTTGACCATTCCAGACCCGGGTTTGACCCTTCAGACCCGGGTTTGACCCTTCAGACCAGGTTTTGACCTTTCCAGACCCGGGTTTGACCCTCCCAGACCTGGGTTTGACCATTCCAGACCCGGGTTTGACCCTTCAGACTCGGGTTTAACCCTTCAGACCTGGGTTTGACCCTCCCAGACCCCGGTTTAACCCTTCTAGACCCAGCTTTGACCCTCCCAGACCCGGCTTTGACCCTTCCCAGTGTCCAGAGCCCTCCTAGACCCGGCTTTGACCCTTCCAGGACCGACTTTGACCCTTCCAGGACCAACTTTGACCCTCCCCAGTGTCCAGAACCCTTCCAGACCCGACTTTGACCCTTCCCAGACCCAGCTTTAACCCTTCAGACCCGGGTTTAACCCTCCAGACCTGGATTTAATCTTCCCAGACCCAACCTTGACCCTTCCCAGACCTGGCTTTGAGCCTTTCCCAATTCCCAGGAGAGTTTTCCCATCCGGGGCTCACCTGTAGGGTTGGGGTTTTTGGGGTTTGGGGGGTTTTTGGGGTTTTTGGGGTTTCTGGGGTGGGGTCGTGGATGGGAGGCTGGACCAGAGCTCCCAAATCTGCAAGGGAAGGGTTGGGATTAAAGATATAAAATATCAAAGAAAACATCCCAGTAAAATTAAAAGAGCCCAATAAAATAAAATACAAAAAAAGAATATCTCAATGCAATCTAAATATCCAAATAAAATAATTTAAAAATTAAATTAATTTTGTTTATTGGGGTATTAAAAAAATACCCCAATAAAATAAAATACCCCAATAAAAAATACCCCAATATAATAAAATATCCCAATAAAACAGAATATTTTTTTTAATCCCTGTAAAATCAAGATAGCCCAATAAAATAAATAAACCCCAATAAACCAGAATATCCCAATAAAATAAAATATCCCCCCAAAAACCCAGAATATCCCAATAAAATAAAATATCCCCAAAAAACCCAGAATACCCCAGTCAAACCAGTTGCTCCCAGTAACCCCAAGGACTCACCTGAGGAGTCGCTGCCACTCGTGGCCAGATCCCGGATCCCTGCCACCAGAACAGGCACAAAATCTGAATTTTCCACCCCAAAATCCCAAATTTTCATCCCAAAATCCCAATTTTCCACCCCCAAAATTCAATTTTTCCACCCCAAAAATCCCAATTTTCCACCCAAACCCTCAATTTCCTACCCCAAAACCTGAATTTTCCACCCAAAATCCCACTGACATTTTGGGGCATTTTTGGATGTTTTAGGGTTGAGGTTTTAGGAGGTTTTTGGGTGCTTCTGGATCTTTTGGGGTTGTGACCTCTGGATCTTTTGGGGCATTTCTGATTATTTTGGGGTTATGGTTTCAGGATGTTTTGGGGTCACAGTTTCTGGATCTTTTAGGGTTGTGACCTCTGGATCTTTTGGGGCATCTCTGATTATTTTGGGGTTGAGGTTTCTGGATCTTTTGGGGTTGAGGTTTCTGGAGGTTTTGGGGGGTGACTTCTGTATCTTTTGGGGTCACAGTTTCTGGATTTTTTGGGGCATTTCTGATTATTTTGGGGTTGAGATTTCTGGACCTTTGGGGTTGTGGTTTCAGGATGTTTTGGGGTCACAGTTTCTGGATATTTTGGGGTTGTGACCTCTGGATATTTTTGGCCATTTCTGATTATTTTGGGGTTGTGGTTTCAGAATCTTTTGGGATTGAGGTTTCTGGATCTTTTGGGGTTGAGGTTTCTGGATGTTTCGGGGTGTTTTGGGGGTCCCGGGGCCAGGGCTGACCTTTGTCCCTGGTCCTGTGGTAGGCGACAAAGAGCACGAGCAGAGCCAGGAGCACGAACAGCACCGGGGTCCAGAACCGGGCTGGGACACCTGGGGACGAGCCTGGGGGGACACGGTGACACTGGGGGGACAGGGACAGGGACAGCCCAGGGGGGGACCAGAACCGGGCTGGGACACCTGGGGACGAGCCTGGGGGACACGGTGACACTGGGGGGGACACGGTGACACTGGGAGGGACAGGGATGGGGACAGGGACAGGGACAGGGACAGGGACAGGGACAGGGCGGGACCAGAACCGGGCTGGGACACCTGGGGACGAGCCTGGGGGGACACGGGTGACACTGAGGGGACAGGGATGGGGACAGGGACAGGGAAAGGGGAACAGGGACAGGGACAAGGGGTGACCAGAACCGGGCTGGGACAGCTGGGGATGAACCTGGGGGGACACAGGTGACACACGTGACACCCCAGTGACAGGGACAGGTGGAACAGGGACATCCCAAGGGGGTGACAGGTCCCCTCAGGGACATTTCTGTGGGGACAGAGGTGACCCAGGGGTGACAGGGACAGGGAAAGGGGGGACAGGGACATCCCAGGAGGGTGACAGGTAGTGTCACCTCCTGATGATGGTGACAAACCCCCCCTGGGACAGTGTCACCTCCCCATGACGGTGACAAATCCAGGGTCCCCAGGGTGGTGGCACCTCCCTCAAGAAGGTGACAGGTCCCCCAGGAGGGTGACAAGTCCCCCAGGGGCGGTGCCACCTCCTCACAATGGTGACAAATTCCCCCAGGACAGTGTCACCTCCTGATGACGGTGACAAATCCCAAATCTATGAGGGTGGTAGGTCCCCAAAGTGGTGGCAGGTCCCCTGGGGTGGTGGCAGGTCCCCAGGGTGGTGTCACATCCCTCAGGGTGGTGTCATCTCCCCATGACGGTGACAAATTTCCCCTCGGACAGTGTTACCTCCCCATGACGGTGACAAATCCCACCAGGGTGAGGTCACCTCCTCATAGTGACAAATCCGGGAGGGTGGCAGGTCCCCAAAGTGGTGACAGGTCCCCCAGGGTGGTGTCACCTCCTGATGAAGGTGACAAACCCCCAGGACAATGTCCCCTCCCTCCCTTCCCCACGTGACTCACGTGTCCTGTTCCCCTCCGCTGTCACCTCCGTGTCCCCTCTCCACGGGTGGCTGGTGGTGACCTTTGACCCCGTTGTCACCTCTGGCCTCGTTGTCACCTCTGTCCTTGTTGTCACCTCTGTCCCCGTGGTGACCTCTGACCCCGTGGTGACCTCTGACCCCGTGGTGACCTCGCTGGCCTGTCCTGGTGGCTTCAGTGGCACTTCAGGGGTGACCTCGGTGGCATCCCCCAGCTCCTCTTGGAAACCCAGAGCTGGGAATGGGATTTTTTAAAAAGAAATTTTTAATTTAAAATTAAAAAAGAAATTATTTTATTTTTAAATAATGACCATTTTTTAACGGATTTTCCCAGATTTTTATGATTTTTAACCCTTTTTTAGGACTCACAAAAAGCTCAACAAAGTTGAGTTTAATCCAAAGCTGAGCTTAAGGAAAAACCCTAAAAGGACCTCCCCGAGCTTCCTCTTCCTCCTCCTCCTCCTCACCCCGGCCCCACATTTTGGGGTGTCCCCGGCCCCACATTTTGGGGTGTCCCCAGCCCCACATCTTAGCCCCACATCTTGGGGTCCCCCGGGATTCCCCCAGCCCCGAATCCCAGCCCCAAATCCCAGCCCCCACATCTCAGGGTCTCCCCGGTGTCCCCCTGGCCCCATATCCCGGCCCCACATTTTAGGGACCCCCCAGCCCCACATCCAAACCCCAAATCTGTCTCGGGTTTCCCCCAGCCCCACATCTCGAGGTCACCCAACCCTAAATCCCAGCTCCACATCCATCTCGGTGTCCCCCTGGGGTCCCTCCAGCCCCATATCCCAGCCCCACATCTCGGGGATCCCCCCAGCCCCACATCTCGAGGTCCCCCCAGGGTCCCCCCAGCCCCATATCCCAGCCCCACATCCATCCCAGGACCCCCCAGCCCCAAATCCTGGCCCTAAATCCATCTCGGGGTCTCCCCAGCCCCAAATCCTGGCCCCAAATCCCAGCCCCACATCCCGGGGTCCCCCCCAGCCCCATATCCCAGCCCCACATCCATCCCGGGGTCCCCCCGGGTCCCCCCAGCCCCACATCCATCCCGGGGTCCCCCCCTGGTCCCCCCGGCCCCACTCACCAGCCCCGGAGCAGAGCAGGGCCAGGCAGAAGCCCCCCAAGCCCCCCACACCCCTGGGCCCCATAGCGGCCCCTGGGCCCCACCCCGGCCCCGCCCCACAGCTCCTTCCTTCCCTTTTTTTGGGGGGGGGAAGGTGCTGAAAAGGTGGTGAAATCGGGGGAGGGACGGGGGAGATGTCATCCCCCGAGGGCGTTTCTGCACCCCACAGGATTATTTCTGCACCCCACAGAGTTTTCTTCCACCCCGTGGGTTCGTTTCTGCACCCCATGGAATTATTTCTGCACCCCACGAAATTATTTTTCCACCCCATTAATTAATTTCTCCATCCCCTGAGGTCATTTCCCATGAATTATTTCTCCACCCCACAGATCTGTTTCTCCATCCCCTGAGGTCATTTTCCCATCCCATGGATCCATTTCTCTACCCCATGGAATTATTTCTCTGCTCCATGGATTCATTTCTCCATCCCACTAATCATTTTTCCACCCCATGGATTCATTTCTCCATCCTATGGAATTATTTTTCCACCCCCATGGATTCATTTTTCCACCCAACGAATCATTTCTCCACCCCACAGATAAATCCCATGGATCATTTCCCCACCCCATTGAATTATTTTCTCCACCCCATGGATTTATTTCTGCATCCCATGGATAAATCCCATGGATCTGTTTCTCCACCCCACGGAATTATTGCTCCACCCTATGGATCTGTTTCTCCACCCAATTAATTATTTTTCCACCCCATGGATTTATTTGCCCACCCCATGGATCATTTCCCCACCCCATGGAATTGTTTCTCCACGCCCTGGAATTATTTTTCCACCCCATGGAATCATTTCTCCACCCCATGGATAAATCCCATGGATAAATCCCATGGATCCCCAAATTCCTGCTGGGATTCCCAAATTCCTGCCGGGATTCCCAAATTCCTGCCGGGATTCCCCAAAACCTGTCAGAAATCTCACAGGGTTTTTTTGTGCCCCTGAGTGCAAACCCTGAGATAAAAAATCTCTGCCAGACCTTGCTGAGAGAGAAACAGAACTGAAATCCAAATTATTATAACTATAATTTAATTTATTCTTCAAGTTTTAAATCATGACTTTGCAAATTCTGCGATAAAATTCTGAGATAAAAAAACTCTTGAGTTAGAAAAGAACACGGGACAAGGACAGACCTTGCTGAGAGAGAAATTCAACTGGGATACAAATTATTATCATTATTATTATTGAATTTATTATTCAGCTTTGAAATCATGGATTTGAAACAGATGAGATATTTTGAGAAATAGAAAAAATGAAAGCTGTGTTGTACCCAAACCCACTTGGGGTGTTTTAATAAATGTTCTGTTTAGAAGTGTTAGCAGCATTGTAGGCAAAAAAAAAGAAAAAAGAAACCAAAAAACCCCCCCCAAAAAAACCCAAAAATCCCAAATTTTAATTCCTAGCCCTGCAGGGATTGGTGAGGTAAAATATATATCTTTTTTTTATTATTTTTAAATTAAAAAATAATAATTGGGGGAAGTAATGGAAAATTTAGAAGGTGCAGGGGGTAGGGGAGGGGAGCAGGTGTTGAAACCGAGATACGAAATTTGGTGGAGGAACTTCTGGTGGTTCCTCCCTTTGGCTTCCTGTGACAGTGGCTTTTTTTGCAGCCACAAGCTGAAGGTTTTGAAAAGGTTCCAAAAAATGCAGCAGCAAGACAGAAGAAAAAAAAAGAGAAAAAAAATTATTTAAAAGCTCCTGAGAAAACAACTCTTTTCTTTTCTTTTTAAAGAGTTTTTACAAAAAAAATCAAAATTTTTGATGCAGTCCCTTTATAAAAAAAAGAAAGAAAAAGAGAAAAAAATTATTTACAAAACTCCTGACAAAATTACTCTTTTTTTTTTTTTTAAAGGGTTTTTACAAAAAAAAAAAGTCAAAATTCTTGATTGAATCCCTTTAAAAAAATAAAGGGAGGGGGAGTGTTGCAAAAATAATCAGAATTCCTGAGAGAAATACAGAAATACTCTTTTTTTTTTTTTTCTTTTTTTTTTTTTTTTTTAAGGTTTTACCAAAAAACTCCTCAAAATTCTGGGGATTAAGAAAGGTAGTTCTTCTCTTAAAGAGGTTTTTCTGTAGAAAAAAAAAATGGGGCTGGGTTGGAGCCTCCCCACCCCTGGAGGTGCCCAAACGGGACCTTGGTTTGGGTGGGATTGGAGCTGATGGTCCTGGAGGACTTTCCCAACTCTGGGAACTCAGGGATTTGGTGAAAAAAATCCCTTTGGGGAGTTTCCTGTGGGATTTGGAGAGTTTTGGTGGGAGAAGGTGGGAAAAGGTCCCAAAATCAAGGAGAAAAGTCCCAAAATCCTCCCTGAAATCCCAAAATCGAGGAGAAATGTCTCAAAATCCCCCCTGAAATCCCAAAACCGAGGAGAAATGTCCCCAAATCTTCCCTGAAATCCCAAAATCCTCCCTGAAATCCCAAAATCGAGGAGAAATGTCTCAAAATCCCCCCTGAAATTCGAAAATCGAGGAGAAATGTCCCAAAATCCTCCCTGAAATCCCAAAGTGAGGCTGCTGGGAGGGAAACTGGATCCTTCTAAACCAGCTTCAGATATTTTAAATCATTTCCAGGTCCTTTAAACCAACTCCAGATCCTTGAAACCAGCTCCAGGTTCTTCTAAACCAGCTCCAGATCCTTTAAATCTTATTTCCAAGTTCTTCTAAACCAGCTCCAGATCCTTTAAATATTAACTTCCAGGTCCTTTAAATCATTTCCAGGTCCTTTAAATCATTTCCAGGTCCTTTAAATTGTCTTTAAAACAACTCCAGGTTCTTCTAAAGCAGCCACAGATCCTTTAAATCATTTCCAGTTCCTTTGAACCAGGTCTGGATTCTTTAAAACAGCTTCAGATTCTTTAAACCACTTCCAGTTCTTTTAAAATCAATTTCAGGTTGATTTTGACAACTTTTAGGTCCTTTAAAGCAGCTCCAGTTCCTTTAAACTGGGTCCAGATCCTTTAAATCATTTCCAGGTTCCTCTAAAGCAGTTCCAGATATTTTAAATAATTTCCAGGTCCTTTAAATCAGCTTTAAAACAGCTCCAGGTTCTTCTAAAGCAGCTGCAGATTATTTTTAAAAGCTTCAGAGCTTCAAGCCACTTCCAGGTTTTTAAAATCAGTTCCAGGTTCCTCTAAACCAGCTCCAGATCCTTTAAATCATTTCCAGGTCCTTTAAACCAGGTCGGGATTCTTTAAAACAGCTTCAAATTCTTTGAACCAGGTCTGGGATTCTTTAAAACAGCTTCAGACCTCTGAACCTCTTCCAGTTTTTTAAAATCAATTTCAGGTTGATTTTGACCACTTTTAGGTCCTTTAAACCAGCTCCAGTTCCTTTAAATAATTTCCAGGTCCTTTAAATCAGCTTTAAAACAGCTCCAGGTTCTTCTAAAGCAGCTGCAGATTATTTTAAAAAGCTTCAGGGCTTCAAGCCACTTCCAGGTTTTTAAAATCAGTTCCAGTTTCTTTAAAATAGTTCTGGTTTCTTTGAAACCAGCTCCAGGTTGTCCTAGAGCAGTTCCATGTCCTTTAAATCAGTTCTGGGGTCCTTTAAACCAGCTCCAGGCTGTTCTAAACCAGCTCCAAATTGTTTAAATCAATTCCAGGTTGTTCCAGACCAGCTCCAGCATCCTTTAAACGAGACCCAGATCCTTTAAACCAGCCCCAGGATCCTTTAAACCAGCTCCAGGTTGTTCTAAACGAGATCCAAATTATTTAAATCAGCTCCAGGTTGTTCTAAACGAGATCCAAATTATTTAAATCAGCTCCAGGTTGTTCTAAACGAGCTCCAAATTATCTAAATCAGTTCCAGGCTGTTACCAGCTCCAGATTATTTAAATCAGCTCCAGGTTGTTCTAAACGAGCCCCAGATTATTTTAATTGGTTCCAGGTTGTTCTAAATGAGCTCCAAATTATTTAAATCAGTTCCAAGTTGTTCTAGTCCTGTCTCAGGACCTTAAAACCAGCTCCAGGATCTTCTAGACCAGCTCCAGGCCGGTGGCATTTCCCACCTGTTGGGACAAAAGGGGACACGAGCTCAGTTTGGGATCCCTCAGGAAGAAAAATCCCTGGAATTTTCTGTGGGATTTGGGGACAGAGACAGGGACACAGGGATGGGGACAGGGACAGGGACAGGGATGGAACAGGAATGGGGACAGGGATGGGGACAGGGACGGGGATGGGGACAGGGACGGGGATGGGGACAGGGACGGGGACGGGGACAGGGATGGGACAAGGACAGTGACGGGGACAGGGATGGGACGGAGACAGGGATGGGGACAAGGATGGGACAGGGACAGGGATGGGACAGGGATGGGCACAAGGACAGGGATGGGGACAGGGATGGGGACAGGGATGGGGACAGGGATGGGACAGGGATGGGGACAGGGATAGGACAGGGATGGGGATGGGATGGGGAGAGGGATGGGGACAGGGGC
>JBBMKD010055069.1:0-10940 GCA_037834095.1 Argya squamiceps
TATATATAGATTTTTAAAATATATATAGATTTTTAAAATATATATAGATTTTTAAAATATATATAGATTTTTAAAATTTAAATACAGATTTTTAAATACAGATTTTTAAATACAGATTTTTAAATACAGATTTTTAAATACAGATTTTTTGATTTTTAGTATAGATTTTTGTATAAATTTTTTTAGTATAGGTTTTATATAGATTTTATACAATTACTACACATCGGACAATAAGGTTGGCACTTCTTCAGCCACACTGGTCAAACTAGAAGTTCATCAATTTTCCCTCCTCAAGAGAAGAGCAATAAGCAAGAACAGTTTACAAAAACATTACTTTTGTTTACATGAAAATCTGTGAGAAATTCCACTACAAAAATGCAAACATCAGAAGGCTGAAAAAGATTTAAGATGACATTTGGAGAGAACCAGAACAGGAAAGAATGCAGGAATCCCCTGAGCTCCCAGCTTCCTTTTGGCCCAGCATTGCTGAGCTGTTGTCCTCTGTGTTGGCACAGAGTGAGGATTTATGGCTTTCTGATTTTGAGCATATATTTTATGCTTTTATAATTAAAGAATTTAACTAGGGCTGCTACAGGAACCTACCCACCTTTCTCTCTCATGAGAGAGATTCCCCATTCTTTGCAGGAGAAGCTTTGGGAGCTGGAAGTCCTGCTCTCTGTGAGGCTGAGGTGTGGCTGGGGTTCAGGTCTGGAGTTTTTTGCAGATGAGGCAGCTGGGGACAGGGACAGTTGGGTGTTGGGGAGTGGGGACATGTCCTGTTGTTACTGTGCAAGGGGCCACAGGATCACTGGGGCTTGGGGGAGCTTTGTCCTCTCTGCTCTGCAGTGACATTGCTGATGTTCCCTGCTCTCTTCCCAGGTCTTGAACTGCTCCTGATGGCAAAGCCTGGCATAGGGGAGTGCCCAACACACTCTCACCTTCTTCCTTGGTGGAGGAGAGGGATGCAGGGCTCAAGATTTTCCCCCCCAGAGTGTCCTGTGGAGGGATCTGCAGTCTCACTGTGTAACTGTGATGCTTTCCATCAATAAAATCCTTTATGATACTGCTGCCTTTTCCATGTTGGTGACAAATACAGAGCTTCTCCTGCATGCAGGCTCCCTCTCAGGCATGGCTTCCTGGTTTTACCCCTCTCCCTTCCTTTCTACCCAGCAGGCTTTTTTTCTGTGCCCCAGTTTTGGAGGGAAGTAGGAAACAAATGATCATGGAAACTCAGTTGTCTTCCACCGCTTTCATCTCCCTCTTTCCTGCCTTTTGATCTTCCAGAGTCTGTTGCCAATGTGCCCCAGGGCTTCAAAGCTGTGGAAAATTGAGATGAGGCTGTGGTTGGTGGTCACAAAGGGAGGGAAGTGTCCTCCAGCACATCCCCAGGTGCACCCAGTTCCCACAGACCCCCAGAGACATGTGGGGCACATCTGGATGTGGGGCACATCTGGATGTCCCAGCTGGACTTAGAGGCTCCCTCAGGGCTGTGGGTGATGCAGTGTCAGTGTTCCTGCACTCTGCTGTGCTGGTAAACACAGGGATGGTGGCAACGACTGAGAGCTGCCAGGGCCTCCCTGGATCCTGCCCTGGGGCCAGGGAGAAGCTCCCCCCTCAGAATCACAGGATCAATCCTGCTCTGAGCCTGCTCCCCTCAGGAATCAGGGATCCCCACAGGAATCAGGGATCTCCACAGGATCAAGGTTGGAAGAGACCTTCACCATCCTCCAGTCCAGCCACCCACCCCCTCACTGTAGTTAAACCTCATCACCCAGTGCCAGATCCTGACCCCTCCTCAACACCCCAGGGTTGTTGGCTCCACCACTCCCTGGGCAGCCCCTTCCCAGGCCCTGATCCCCTCTGAATCTCCCCTGTCTCAGCTCAGGGCCCTTCCCCGGGTCTGCTCACTGCAGTCACAGCACAAGGGACTGACCCCACCTCACTGCAGCCTTGTAGGGGTGTGATGTGACCCCCCCGAGCCAGCTTCACACTGAACAACCCCAGCTCCCTCAGCCATTCCTCACAAAAAAAGTGTTTTCTAGTCCTTTCATGAGCCCTGTTGCTCTCCCCTGGACACACTCCAGCCTCTCAAAGTCCTTTTTAGAGTGAGGGGTCCAGAGCTGAAGGCAGCACTCGAGCTGCAGCCTCCCCAGGGCCGAGTGCAGGGGTGATCCCTTGTGGCTGCACAGTTGATACAAGCCAGGTTGCTGTTGGTCTTTTTGGCCACTTGGGCTCACTGTTGGCTCACACTGAGCCAGCTGGTGACCAGCCCTGACAAATGCCTTCTGCTGAACAGCTCCTGAGCTGCTCCACCCCCAGCCTGGAGCTGCAGGGGGTTGTTGTGACACCAGTGCAGGAACTTGGCCTTGAATCTCATCCCACTGTGCTTTGTCCACTGATGGAGTCTGTTCAGGTCTCATTAGAACTTTCATCTATGAGGTTCTGTCCTCACACTGATCCTGCTTCATGCTTGTCTGGTTTTCTCTGCTGCTGAAATGCTGGGGAGGTGAAACCTTGAGAGCCTTGAGACTCCGTGGCATGGAAATGTTTGTGTGCTGCACTGAGGAGATGGAGCTTTGGGCTTCAGAAACTCAGAATACTGTGCTGGCTCCTGTTTGCCACCTGTAGGAAATGGATTTGTAGAGAATTCTCAAAGCCTGACAGAAGGCTCACATAGGATGTGTCTGTAAGCAAACTCTGAGATAAAATATGCTGACTTAGCAAGGCCATGGAATAGGACAGACGTTGTTGAGAGAGAAATGGAACTAGAAACAAGTTTCAAATGATGACCTTGCAAATACACTAGATACTTTGGAGGAATGGAACTATGGAAGGTGCATTGTAGTAGGACCCACAAGGGGTATTTTTAGATGATTAGGTTAAAAGCATTAGCAGCATTGTGTGGCAAAAGCTGATAGGCCAAAAAACACTTATAATGTATTGTAATTAGGAAATAATTTGGATTCTGATTGTGATGGTGTGAATTGTAACATCTGTATTGTCTCACTCGTCACATGAGACTGAAAATGGAATGAAAGTCTTTAAAACACCTCTCAGGAGCCTGATCTCTGGGTCAGAAAAAGGCTTAAACACGAACATTTTCTTACAATAGTGTTGGACCTATCCTAAGCTAAAAGGGATGTACATTAATATTCGTAAATTCTTACACAAATTCTACACATACAGCTCTCTGTTCTATCTAGGAATGTTTTAGCAAAGCTACAGTATTTTTATTATGACTAGAATTTAACTCACTGCAAAAGGCAGTGATTCTGAACTTCAAATGAGGTATTAGGTCTTTTTCTTAGTGACACGGGCTCTTATTTGTTTAAGGCACTTAAAAATCCTCTATTTATTTAAAACTAAACTTGCATTTCTACTTCATGTGTGTGTAGGTTTATGTATTTTAGTTTTTCTGAAGGTTCTAATTCAATCCTCACATTTCTGGGCACTCCTGGGCCTGTGTGGATTTGGCACAGGGGAATTCATACTCCAACAACTGGGAGGGAGAGATCTTTTTCCATCCATATTTTCCACCAATAATTTGGTATAATTATTCCTGACAATTTGCCCATCACACTGCAAGAGTCTTTTCAGAAGGAGAAAAATACTAATTGTGTTGTTTTGATCACAAGTCTAATTGAGTAGAAAACAAATCTGTTAAAAGGAGAAAAAAAAGAAAAGGGGGGAAGAAAAAAAGGTAAGAACAATGAGAGATTGTGGAAAGACAAGATAATCTTGCACTTGGTTAAAAAAATAAGATCAGCAAAAGAACAAGGAAACATGCAACCAACCACTCCTGGATATCTGAATAGATTCTATTCCCCTGAATTCCAGAGGAAGTCTCCGCAGCAGATGCTGTTTTAATATAACTGATGAGGACACCCGGGTCCATCCTCCCCTGGCTGCTGCTCAGAAGAGCACAGAGGCTGAGTCAGAGGAGACGCGAGGCTTTGCTGTGGAGATTTCCTTTTTTTAAATCCTTTTTCCTGCTTCTTACCTGCTTACAATTCCTCCTGTCACCATTAGCTCCACAGTAGAATTCTTGAGGGAAGGGAGAATTCCAGAGGGACGTTTCACAAAGTAGTGACAGGACAAGGTGGAATAGTTTCAAAGTGCCAGAGGGCAGAGTTAGGTGGGATATTGGGAAGGAATTGTTCCCTGTGAGGGTGGTGAGGTCCTGGCACAGGGTGCCCAGAGAAGCTGTGGCTGCCCCTGGATCCCTGGAAGTGTCCAAAGCCAGGTTGGACAGGGCTTGGAGCAACCTGGAACAGTAGAAGGGCAGGGAGTGGGAAATGGGTGTTCTTTAAAGTCCCTTCCAAGTCCTATCACAGCTCCTCCCACACTGGAATAAATTTCAACAGATCCACTGACACCTTCAAGCTCTGATCCTTGTAAAGTCCACACTCGGGTCCCTGCTCACACAAGGAGGAGGAGGGAAATGAGAGAGGATGGTTTGTGCACAGGGCCATGTTTGATGAGAGGTGACAAATATTAGGCAGTATATTTTGTCCAACAAAACCCAGAAAAACTACACAAATTCATCTTCTACCCACAGGAGGTGACAGAGGAGAGGATGCTAAAGGTGGACCATGAAAACCTCCTTCCCTGACAGTGTGAGAGGACTCTGGGCTGCTCTTTCCTCCTTCCTTCTCATCTGGGCCAGGAGAAATGGAAGGATTTTTCTGCACAGATTCAATCTGCAAAAAGGGTGCAGAGACCTATCAGCAAATTCAGAAATCTGACACAGTTTTAAGAGCTCTCCCCATCAGGCTTTATAATGCATTTTCCCCCTCCTTTCCCTGCCCACTCTATACATAGCTCAGTCCTTCCTGCTGTGCCCAAAACAACTCCCCAAGTGCCGCCTGTGGTGAGGGGTGGGAGGGGAGAACGATTTAACCTCATTCCACTTTGGCTTGTGGTCTAACGTCTGCTGTTCTTTTCCACAGCTTCTCCCCCTCCCTGCCACGTGCCACCTCCACCCCCTGGCTGCTGCACTTTCCAGAGGAAGTGGGTTTTGTGGTCAGGTGTAGACGAGCACCAGTGGTGACCCAGATCTCGATTGTGGCGTCATGGAACTTGTGCTGTGGCCTCTTCCTGCCCCACCTGGGCCAGCAGCCCCTTCCCACCTCCTGTCCTGCTGTTATTTCCTGGCTTTGCTTTGCTCTGTGGGTTTTTTTTATCTCAAAATAAACAAGAAAATGCAGGGAAGGCAGGGGGAGCACATGGGGGTGGTGGGAGATTGGCAGCCTGATATCTGAAAGTGGCTTTGAAGCAGACCTGGCAGATTCAGTGCTTTGCTGGTCACATGCCAGGAGCCATTTTAGTCAAAATGTTTAACTCAAATCCCACTTGGCAAATCCTGTCACTGGGGTCAGTTTAACCTGAAAGAGGAAAGACTCAGACATGGAAACAGAGGCAGCACAGCCCTTAACTCTTGCCCTTTCATCTGGGAGTGAGTTTGAAGTGCAACATAAAAAATGTACGATGGTTATTAATTTTAAAAAGTGATGCTAAAGGTAAATGAGTATGGAAAATTTTCTTCCACATCCCTGAAAGTTTCTAGAATGAGGTTAATTGGTTGGAAATCTGTGAAATGCAATGACTTATGACTTTCTTTGTAGTTCATATATGGTTTAGGCAGCTTCTTGAGGCTGTTTCCCAGTGACATGGCAGATTTCATCATGAGTGGATTGCAGGCTCCAGGAGCTGCCTGGAATCCAGCAGTTAAGGAGCCACAGGCTTCCTTCAGCTGGAGAGACAGGAGAATGGTGGTTGTGTCAAGGGAGGGATGAGAACAAGTCCATGAACAGCTGGACTGTAAAATAATCAGGACAACAGACAGGGAACGTTTAAAGTTGTTCTTTGTCAGGAGGGGTCAGTAACTCTGTCACCTGTGACAGATCACCTGCTCAGGTGCAGGGCCAAGGCAGGACACCAGGGAGGCTTTGTCCTGTTCTTGCTCAGCAGGGTGGGGTCAGATCCTGGCATGGTTCTCCCACAGGAAGCACCAGGGATTCTGGTTAATATTTGCCTTTACAAACAAACTGTAGTTTTGCTGATAAATGAAAGTGGATCTTGAAAGATGAAAGAAACAATGGAAAATCCCATAAATTCCATGAGAATTAAAAATCAAAAGGGGGGTTATACATTAAAGGGGAATTTTAGCTGTTAGGCACTCCGGGAAGGCTGTAACTCTCAAGTACCTCAGCCAGTGGGGAAAGAGGGAGGGAAATGTGCCCGGGAAATTGGGATAAACAGGAGGCTGCATCCTCCAAACATCCGAGAGACCCCGGGGGAAATGCCCCAAGGCATTCCCTTGACTGGAATAAAGTAAAAGGCCTCCTCTGTCTCCTTTTTGCACACAAACCTCTGGTGTTTGTGGATTATTTTTCCTAACGGTCCCCACCCTCCACGGTGGATCCAATCCCTTCCCTCCTTCACCCCAAATGCCTCAAACAACAAACACAAGAGACAAGTTTCTCATTTTTTGTAAGGATTGTTTGATAACAGCCTGAAGAAATGCCAAGACATCTTGTGGGTGCCAGTACAGTTCATGAATTAGCAGCATGCAGATGCCACAGGCAAGCACTGTTCCAAAGTGGGCACACGTGGACAGGTAAAGAATTCAGTATATTTTTATGCAATTGTTACAAAAAGAGCTTGGGAGATGTCAGATTGTTACAAGTGAAAAAAAAGAACAAAAGTGGTTTGTATTTTTACTAAACACATAGCCAAATCTTAAACTGGTTTAAATTGTTATGGTCAGTTTGACTTTAAAAAATAATAAAATATATTCTTTTTCTTTATTTTTCTGTGATATTGGAGTGACAATTTTACTGAATTTGGGACTTCTGGGAGACCTGCAGCTCATCCTCTAGGGAAAAAAAGGGATATCTTTCTCTGGTCTAGCAAAGGGTGGCAGGACTGCATCCTGAGTCAGTGTCCCTTTGCTTTTCAAAGTGTTTAATTTCCACCTGAAAAGGTTTCCGGGGTTGCATCCTAAGGGACCTGAATACCCTAAAGCTACCAAAAGAGGAGAAATTCCCATTCAGGTGATGTTTATCTTGCAATAAACAACACTTAAACAATCACCTTTAACAAACAACACTGCTCCAGGCAGAAGTGGTGGTTTTAATGCAAGTAACAGTGAGATGCTTGGTAATGTATAATTATAGCAAATTCTGCTTCATGCAAAAGAGGCACTGTATGGTGAATGACCCAGGCATCTGGAGGGCAGAATGCTGGAAATATTTCATTTTGAGTAGTTTTAAAGCAATGCAAATAAAGCTATTTAGAATATAATGGCTGATGTGATTTATAAGAACAGCGAGTGATGTCCCTTGCACAAGGAATATCCCTGTGCTCCCTCTTGCTCACGATGCTCTCTCAAAGCTGATGGTTTTGGTACTTCAGGACTGCACCAGCTGGTTACTCTCAGTCCTGTGAATAAAACAAAGATGTGTTAAATCATTATTTGGGTTACAGTGGCAGCTGCACAATTGTAGAGCTGAAGTGTCCAGGGAAGAGAAAGAGAAGGAAGAGAAACTGGGAAAAGTTTCCTAATATATTAGGATTTATATTAAAAGTCAATAACCATCAAACTTACCAAGCTGGATGCAGGTGAGGGGAGAAATCTGAGGGATGAATGCAAGCAAGGGAAGGGATGGATAGAAACAGAAATAGAAATGAAATACAAATACAAATAGAAGGGAGAAATATCTTGAAAGGAAAAAAAATTTCTTATGGACAAGGAAGAGCATTTGAGCAGTGGGTCAAAATGGTATGGCCAAAAGAGTGGAGGGATTTTACTGCTGGCAGACAAAAGAATTCCAAATAGACTACATGAACAGCTGTTCCAGAGAGAAGGAGCATTCATAGCTGAAGAACCAATCCAGATGTTTTATAACAGATGTTTTCAGATCCCCCCCAAGCATACTCACCTTTTTTTTCTTCCACAGAAGCATCGTCATCAGCACATTAAAAATTACTGCTTTCATTAAGACTATTTTGAGGCCCAGCTGTGATAAAGACAGTGTGTTCAAGTGTTCATCTGGAAAAAAGCAGAAAATGAGAGTCACAAGAGCACTGAGACATCCTCGTGTTCCAGACAGACTGAAAAGCCCTTTTTAAGGGAGCTGCTCTGTGTGTGATGGGGTCAGCTGGTAGGACAGGAAACGAGATAGGGAGTAGGACTCACAGACTTTAATTTATTCCATTCAATAACCACTTAATTATCCAATATGCCAGTCTGGCAGCCACCTAACTGGTTTTCAATACTGTGCATTGTGACCCCAGGGTGCTGGAGGCAGCCCTCCTTCCTTTCTCTAAATTTTTTTTTAAGATGGGCAGGAGGGAAGCAATTTTGATTTTAATCGTAGAACACAATTGTATTTGAATTTTATACTGCTCTGAAGTTTCAAAGCCATTTCTATTTGAAAATAGGTTGATCTACCCTGGAGGAGGGGGGACCTGTCAGCAAAATCTCACTGTAAGTTTATCACTGAGAACCTTTCAGAGGCTGAAGGGCTGATGGAATCAGCCGTGTTTGCTGATGAGTATTTTCCCCAAAGGGTGTTTTAGAAAGATTTGCAAGAGCAGAGCTGCTCTGAGAGCAGGGCAGGCACAGGCTCTGCTCTTTGAAGTGGCACAGCAGCAGCTCCTTGGACTGCAGCACTGCCCTGAGCCCTCCCCAGAGGGCTGAGGCAGAGCTGCTGTGGGTGCACCCCGGCTTTAGTGAATCCTGAGCACAGAAACCACCAGCTCAGCGATTGTTTCATCGGGTGTTTGTGCACCCAAAATAACCCAAGTCCCCCAAAGGCTGCAGTGAGGCAGTGCTGACTCATTGCAGTCCCTGGAGCTGCTCTGGGGTGAGTCAGAGCAGGAGCTTGTGGGCTCTGGCTGCACTGCATAAAATTATCACCTTGGCTCAGGAAAGCTGCATTAACACCACGACTTTCAGCCTTGATGCTTAAAGCCTCTGGGGGCCCTTTTGGAAATTTTCTGTCTGACTTTTTTGCTACTTCAAAAAGAATTCTTCCCCAGCAAAAACTTGGGAGGACATTTACTTTAGTAAGGCCAAACTTTTCTCCCCAAATGCTGTGTTACGTACTTGTCTTGAAGTGCAGGGCCATCCCTGTGACACAGACAGCACTGGCACCTGCAGACGTAAAAATAAATTTGATTAATAACAAAAATACACTTCTTCAGAGGTCTATCGAGATATCTCTGCTTAGAAGGACTAATTATTGTTTCTGGCCAACAAACCCCCCCATAAACACTCTTTTCTCCTTTTTTTCAGGGCAAGCATAAAATATGATCTAATTAAACTAAAGTGTCCCATTGGACAAAGGAATTTCAAGCTTTCTATGCACCCACAGTGTGTTTTTAAGGTCTCTCTGCTATGACTGTGAAGGTTGTGAGTTCATTCCTCACATGGGGCACCACTGAATGTTGTTTTTATTTATTTTTTCTGTTAGAGTTGGGATTAAATGCTTGAGATGGTACTTCATGTTTGGACTTAGATGTTTATTAATTCTTATTTATATTATAGTTTCACAAGCCGTGAGTTCTACAGCACCTCTAGCTAACAAAGTAAAAATGGCTCTGTCTGTTTCTCTACAAGGCCTTTTAAGGATAAACTGTCTAATTAAGAAATGACACCTCAATTATTTTGACTTTTAATTTAGTAACTAACCACCCCTGGCCTGCAATGGGGACTTAACCATCTAATTATAAAATACTACCCAAACCCATGAAGAAGGTGAAAAAGAAGAACTAGCTATAAAACTTCCATCTTGCTTTATATATATTACTATATTCTACGCCCTTAGACTCTAAGTTTTCTACTATGTGATATTACACACTTCTATCCAAAATACACACTCATAATCCCAGTGCTATCATTTAATTTTGGGAGCTTTCTCCAAGGTTTCAGGTCAAATGCAGTGTTTTCTTGGGGGTCAGTTCCTGTCAGCACAGAAAGTCTAAAATTTTCTGTGCCCAGAGTTCTAACATGACTGTACCAGTCTACTGACGCTTAATTCTGTTTCCACTCAGGAGCAAGGAGGGAGAAAACAGAGGCAACAAGGCAACACTCCTCTGTCCTGTGGGACCATGGTGGGGCACAGCCTGCAGGGCTGGGAGCTGCAGCCCAGCCCTGCTCACACCCAGAGCACCTCCAGCCCTGCCCACAGCCCCAGAAATGCCATTACCACTCTCAGGGTCCTCTCCCTTCATCTCTCCAAAGCCCTCATGACTGGCAGCACACTGCAGCTGGTCCCTCCTGGCCCAGAATGTGGACAGGTAGCTGGATTCCTCTTTGCTCTTCTCCTCTGTTGCCACCCCCACCACAGCAGATGTTTGATGCTCAGCAGAGTTAACAGTGAGCTTCTCAGGGGAGTAATCAGTGATCAGGCACATTTCCAGGTCCTGGTCATCTTTAGAGGTCAGCCTGTAGACTGAGGGAGATGGAGTAACGTCTGCAAGTGGAGGAAAGAAGAGTCATTAGGTCAGATTGCACATTCACGCTCCTTCAGTCTTAACATTCAGCCACTTGGAAATGGTTTGAAATGCTTGAAAAACAGCAGGTTTCTCCATTATTCCAGTGGGAAGTTGCCAGGACACCTTTAGAGAACCAAAGCATCTCCAGCAGATGATGCAGAATCTATTTCTGTTGACTTGTGTTGTGTGGGAGACACAACAGAATTTCTGGAGCATCTGAAAAGGCTGGTGGACATCCACAGCCTGGATGTCCCTACCTAACCCAGCCACTCCTCTCAGTGACAGCCCACTGGCCTCTGGCACCTTGGCCTGGGTGCAGGGACATGTGTGACAGCAGGACAGAGCCCCTGAGCAGCCTGGTGGCACCTTGGCCTGGGTGCAGGGACATGTGTGACAGCAGGACAGAGCCCCTGAGCAGCCTGGTGGCACCTTGGCCT
>JBBMKD010055070.1:0-12488 GCA_037834095.1 Argya squamiceps
TGCTATGCTTGCTGTAATTAATAAAATTCTAATTGGAACTATTACTTGGCTGGTTGCCTGAAATTCCTTTATAACAATGCAGGACTGCATTTTTCCTTTTTGGTACCTGTATTTCTTCCAAGCCGTACTGCAAACTTACTGTTAACCATAGAAGCCAAAATTTATTATATTTTTTGACAGAGTTCAGCTAATCCAAAAGACTGACTGTATTTTAAGCAGGAAGTATAAGGGGATTCTGCATTTCTCAGCAAGATTCTTTTATTACTAAAATACTTTAAAGATTAACAAAAGCCTTCAAAGTGTAAAAACACTGGGAAAAGCTGGCCCTAGGCCTGAAGACTGATTTTTTTTAAGCTTTGTTGCATTTTTGCTATCAGCAACTGGGAAGTAACAACCAAGAAGTAGCATTTAGGAAAGATGGGCAGACACAAGCACAATCAAACTCAATGTCTGAGGCATCTGAGGAAACGGTCTACTTCTCCCACAATCATTCCTTCTCCTTCCACTTTACAATGAGCTAAATTTTTGTCAATTATCAGCCCATTCTCCCTTTACAAAATGCAGAAGTTTGGGAAAAAATGACTGCTTTTGCAGACCTTGAAGAGGGTATGTGTGAAGAGGCACTGCTCTGAAACTCCTGATAATGTGTGAGCCACACCTACTCTATTCAGAGGGAGAGACTAGAAGTGCCTCCGCAGATACTGAATAAAATGGAAGATTGTACCATCAGTGCATGACTATTTTCTTTCCTGTGATCTTTTCATGCTCACTTCCTTTCCTGCTCTGGGAAAAACAGCAAATGCAAGTTCACCCTTTGCAGACTCTGGACCATATTTCCACACAAGATAACAACTCTTTAAAAGAGAGAACTAGAGCTGAGACTATTGTTTAAAATGGCACATTACTTGCAAACATTTTCTCTTTATAAATTAGATCTGAAATAGTTCTTCTCACCACCATCCTATGGTACTATCCAGCTGCATCAAATATTTTATTATCTTAGTACTAGGAACAGCCAGAGTTATAGATTGAGTAAATTTTGCAAAGATCACTTCTTGAAATTTATGAATGGGAACTCTGCTGGGCCAGATCTGAGCAGGTCTAATTATATGCAATAATAATAGCCTTATTTTCACGTAGTTAATTTTGTCTTTTTTGTGTTCTTGAATTATGCTAACTGAATTTCAGGAGAGTGAGGCACTTGTCCAGCTCTTCAGATGCTTTTGGTACAAATAAAATCAGATCCTTGTGACCTCTTGCCACATTTTGGGTGAATTGAATGGTTACGCGGTACATCTGAACTATAAAACCATGAAAGGGTGATTACAATAAACACGGTGTTGAATTTTTTAGATGCATGTTCAAAAGTTTTCAGCTTAGAAAATATCTCAGTGGCCATACGTATTGGTTTGGCACAGCCTCGTTTCTTGTAGCCACAAAGATGTCTCCTGTGAGAAGCTGCTGGAAGCTTCCCACTATGTCTGGCAGAGTCAATGACTGATGGCTCTGAAGATGGACATGCTGCTGGCCAAAACTGGGCCAACGAGAGATGTTGGCAACACCTCTGTGATGACATATTTAAGAAGCAAATCAAAACAAAGCCCCAAAGTTTTTGCTTCTAGTCAGAGAAGAGGAAGAGGTGAGAACATGTGAGGGAAACAACATGGAGACACCAAGGTCAGTGAAGGAGGGGGAGGAGGTGCTCTAGGCACTGGAGCCAAGATTCTTCTGCAGGCCATGGTGATGATCATGGTGAAGCAGCTGTGCCTCTGCAGCCCCTGGGGATGCATGGGGGGTGCAGACATCCACTTGCAGCCCTTGGGGGAGGTGCCCACACTGGAGTGGGTGGATGCCTGCAGGAGGCTGTGATCCATTGGAAGACACAGAGGAGCGAGGGGGCCCCTGTTTCCAGGCTGGAGCAGCCTGCACTTGGAGGACTGCACCCCGTGGAAAGAGAGGCCCATGTCACAGCAATTTTGGGAGGACTGTTTGGCGATGGGAGGAATTCACATTGCAGCAGGTGTGGTATGGCTGCTGCTTATGAAAGTGGAGCCATGCCAGAGAAATTCACAGAGAACTGTCTCTTGTTGCTGTTGATGGAGACAGGGATGCAACACTAACACACTGAAATCGTCAGGCAACAGCCACTCTTTATTGTTCAGCACCTCCTTTTATAGGGCTTTCAAATTTCCTGTGCTTACAGACATGATTGGTCAAGGGTCTTAATTCTGCCTAGCCAGCTGGCCAATGATATGGGTGTATCTGTGCTTCAAAGGGGTTGGCTGAGGTCCTCTGTCTGAATTAGAATCTGACTTATTGTCATGTCTAGGAACTTGTTTACTTCAAGCTAGGCTGGTCGAGCTGGTATCTGTTAAGCCAAACCATCTGTGCAGATATAGTCCAACTATGTCCGTCACAGTCTCCCACGGGAAGGACCCCATGGTCTCACAGGGGATGGACTCCTTTCACAGAACAGAAGAAAATCTTGGTGATGTATTACATTTCGGTCACAGTTTGGAGACAGGCACTCGACAGGACTCACTGAACTTAATGTGACAAATAGCCAAGATTTATTATGGATGCCTCCTTTTATAGAGGGTTCAAAATTCCTGCATCTGAACAACCGAATGGTTGGGGTCTCGGCACTGCCCAGCTCCCTAGCCAGTTAGATGTTTGCATTCGGGACTGAATGGGATTGGCAAAGGTCCCCTCTTTGAGTTCAAATCCAATCTATCATCGCTCACAAAAGGACTTGCTTACTTCTTTTCTATAACGAACTAGGCTAGCTGAATTGGATTTCTTATTATGGCCAAATTTATCTGTAAAGCCTCAGACCAGCTGTGGCCATGACAGTGATGAACTGATCAAAACCCGCATGCCTTGTCTCCCTGCATTGCCAGCGGGAAGGAGCTGGGGGGGAAAAGTGTTTTAAGGGCTTATTTTACTTCTCATTATCCTCTGATTCAGTTAGTAATAAATTCACTTTGCAACTTAAGTTGAGCCTGCTTTGCCCTTGAAGTGTTTCTCCCAGTCCTTATCTCACTCATGAAGCACTCTTTTTTTTTTTTTTTTTCCCTCCTCTGTCCAGCTGTGGCAGGGGAGGGTGAGCGAGCAACTCTCATGGGTGCCTGGCATTCAGCCAGTGTCAAACCACAACACCATAATTTTCCAAAGGTTTGCTCTGGTCCTTAGAGGGGCTAAGATAGTATGGAATACTTGACTCAGGCATGTTGGAATTTAGGTCAGGCAATGGAGGGACTCGGGGCTAAGTTTCCAGGAGCCAGTCAGGCAGACCAAGAGGAAGAGATCTCTAGAGTTGAACTATGCATCAGGCCAGCCCCCTCTTATAAAAGGCAGCAGAAAACAATTTAAAGAACAAAATATCTTGTAGTTGAAGTTCCAACTGCAACTACATGGAGAGAGGCAAGGGAGTTCCCATCTTTAAGTCAGTTCCATCCCACCTAGGTGCATAATGTCAGTCAGCAACTGACAACAAAACAATTAACTATACTTCAGTGATCACGCATGTCCTTGAGCACCCAATCCCTACTGGGAAAAATAATGGACCTTTCAAAAAAAGGCAGCTTGCTTGTAGCATTTTCTTGTAAGTACAAAGAAAATACTTGATGTAAATGCTACTATTTATAAATTTTTATTTGTAAATAAACACTATGATATGGGGTAAGATGCCAGGCCTGGTATTAAATAATTTTATTACTTTCATGTATGTCCTGACTGGTGTAATACAGATCAGTCTCTGAATGCCCACTGATTACAACATAATGCTTAGAAGTGAAATGTTGCTGAAGCAACTGTCACTCTGTTGAAAACACACAAGTTTATTTTAAGAAGAAAACAAAATTCTATTCTGTTTCAAAGCAAAACAGTTCCAGATGAGCAAGGCTATCCAGGGTAATAAATTACATATAAGTACAGAATAAATGTATTATAGAATATGCTGGCTGTGAATGAAGCAGTACATTTCATTATAATTTGTCAGTTGAAAGAATTGATCCATGAGAACAATCTCTCTAAGTCAAACCAAAGTAAATGTTATTAATCAGTGAAGTTATATTATTTGAATATTTATAACAAGAATGAAGATACTCAAATCTAACACTGTTTTGCAGATTTTTGCTGTTGTTTTGGTGTTGCTTTTTTTGTTTCCTTTTGTTTTTATTGCAAAGTTTATCTTGAGAATAAAAGGGGAGCTTGTGAATATATTCGTTGAGGTTAATCTAAGAATCTCTTGCAAGTTAAGGAACTGGGCATCTCACTAGGGTCGGTATTAATGTCTACATTACACAGAGTGAGTTCCAGCAGACTGGGCTTCTTTCTTTGTCTATATGATGTATTCCATGTGAGGGGTCTTGCCTGTGGTCAAAGGAGTTATCACTAAATATTTAAATACCAGTTCTATGAAAACAGTCTCATGGCAATTTAGGTTGTCTCCTTATTTGTTGCTGCCTGATGATTCAAAGCTATGATTTCCAACTTGAAAACAAATGAGCCAGTCTTTTTGTAGAGGCTCAACAAGAAGGAAAAAAACCAGTCACATATTTTACTTCATCTTTTGCACAACAGAGGAGATGGAATTTACCTCTGGTACCCAGCCTACACTTAGTTATCTGGTAAGTGTACCACAGGGACCTTTCATCCTTTTCATCCTTGCTTAGGTTTCGGGATGCAAAATCCCTCTGGGCCCCATCCACACAGGCCCAGGGATGTCCAGAAATGTGAAGGCTGAATTAGAACCTTCAGAGAAACTAAAATACGTAAATCCATATAGACATGAGGTAGAAATGCAAGTTTAGTTTTAAATAAGTAGAGATTTTTAACAGTGCCTTAAGCAAATAAGAGACTGAATTAGTTAGTAAGAAAAGGACCTTAAACCTAGTTTAAAGTTCAGTGGCATTGCCTTTTACAAAGTTAGTTAAGGTCTAGACACAATGAAAACAGTGTAGCCTTGCTAAACATTCCTAGATAGAACAGATAGAGCTATAGATGCAGAATTTGTGCAAGATTTGCTAAGATTTGCACATCAATCTTAGCTTAGGATAGGTCCAGCAAGACTGTAGAAACACTGTATTTTTACCTAATTGGGTAAAAATAGAATAAAATGCACTATTTTGAGGATGCTAGCACGTTCATGGAACACACATTATGGGTGCTGTCACTGCTAATGTTGCTGCTACTACCAATAAAATGCTGCCACTTCTGCTTGGGACATGGGGACTTCTTGCCAGAAGGCTTTCTACATACTGGCACAAAGTGTAACACCAATGCCTTCCTGGGACTGATTTTAGTGCAATGAAGGACTTTGCTTTTACAACTACCCAGCTTCTATAGTCTTCAGTGAGGACCTGCAGAAAACTTGACACTTAGGGGATTTGGAAACAGATCCTTTCAGATGCAATGAGAAAGATATGGCAAGGAAATCTAAATTTAATTCATATACCACTCCAACTTGAAGAGCATGACAACAAGCAGCTCCTGTGAAGAGCAAAACCATCAGAACTCAAGTGACATCTAAAGCACCTCATTCAAGGAATCAGAACTTTTCTATCATCTAGAAGACAATATAGCAGCAAATACAAATTCCTATTGTTAGCAATATTTATTAATTAATAGGAATATTTATTAATATTATGATATATCTCCTGTTGTTAGATATTTATTGGTATGAATTCTAGTAGTGGCAAAATACAACATAAATGTTGATATAACTTTTTTACTTGAAAGTGATCCTTAAAAAAAGAAAGCCTTGGTAACTTTGTAAGGAAAAGCTGCCACAGAGGGGACAGTGCTTGCATTCATGTCTAATAAAAACCTTTAGCTGCGTTCCTATCCTTTCTACTTGTCCTAGTAGTCTGGCTCCTACCAGGAGCTGGTGATGCTACAGGCTTCCTCGTCTTTTCTCAGCTGGGGAAATAATCAGTGTCCAGCTCAATATCCTAAACACTTTGATCCCTCTTCATGAGGGCAGTTTGTCTCCTTGCAGTTCATTCAAGACCACTTTAAACCAATTATCTTTGACTTTAAAGCCAAAGATAATTGTAAGACTTGCAAGATGATATGTGGTAATTAATGGGAGTGGATAGAGTTCTTTATAGGTTCTGTACCTGGAATATATTGTATAATAATGTACTGTTATAAAGCTACTGTAGATATCCAATGTTCCTGAGTTCTGTGTTATACTATTGTATTTTAAGCTCATTGCAGTTAATGCAAATGATATATCTTATTTTATTAATCAAAAAGCAATAAAGAGGGCCAAAAAGCTCAGTCATGAGATATTCATGATGAACTGAAGGGCAGCAGTGGACCCAGTTAATCTGAGATGATAAAGTCTTGAGATGGATTTCTCTTGTTCCAGTTGTTAGTAATTTGTCTTAATTTTTTTTTGCTTGTTTTCTGTCTTGTTTCAGACAGGTTTCGAAATTAGAACAGCTGCTGTTAAATTAATATAGTAATATTTATACATATAAATAGAAAACTATAGAAATTTTTGTGCCAAAAGTTATTTTATTAAACTTTGGAGTTCTAAATAACACTAACAGAATACCCTGTAGGTAAGTCATACTTTTTATTACAGGATCCCCAAATGCCCTCTGACAGTATCTTCACTGTGAGATGCTGAAATAATCAGTCCTTGACTCACCTAATATTCCTAACACATGTACTTCAAGAATATCTAGGTTTCTTGTGGGAGACAAGAAATCCTGTTCACTCTTGCTCACCAGAAAACACTCTGGGAAAGATTCGGCTAACAGCGAGGTAAAAAACAGGTAATGTAACCAGAGATCAGGTTGTATGACTGGCATGTGCTTGCCTCATGCATGAAGCAGTGATTGGTTGAGGAAAAGCATGGACACCACATGATGAGAGAGCTGATTGGGTAAAGGGATGCATGAACAGTGACACTACAGTGGCAGGCAGCCAATGTGCGATTGTTTGGGTTAAGTTTAGAACATAAAAGGGTTTGGTTTGTTACAATAGATGATCCTTGGAATAAGCAAGAAACTCTGTGTCTTTTTTCCCCATTGGTACAGTTTCTGTCTTTGTTGTCCTGCCATCAGTTAAAATGCTGTGCTAGCATTAAGCAAGATAATAGTTGAGATTTATCTTAGAGTGATAAACTGAATTTAAATTTCTTTATTGACTTCTATAATTGAAATGCATTTTTATGCTTTGAATATGTCTCATTCACATGGTAACCACAACTTAGTCAGACATGAGGGTCTGTTGAACTGTATAATTCCAAGAACAACCTATATCAAGGTAGATTTATGTTTTACACTTTTCAATAGTATGATACTTTTAAAAAAAGACAAACAACCTAAAGAATGTTGTAACTATCCTTTGGATAAATTTTAAAAATTCTGAGAGTTCAAGTACACTTAAAATATATCAAATATATTAAAATTAATAAATCAAGTAGCTAAAATATTTTTATTGCATCCTGATATAGATTGACAATAATCCCATTTTTAAAGGTATTTGTGTGCACTGTTTTAGGATATGGCAAACTCTACTACTAAATACATGCTGTTACTATTACACACTATTTTTTTTCATTGTTATACTTCTGATACCATATTTTATCTCCGACTGCAATATTTTTGGTAAATGTCTATGAAAAGACAGAAGACTGCAAAATTATAGTGCATCTAATTCTTCCATATTTGCAGCTGTGGAATGCTTCCAAGCTCCAAGGGCTCATCATCTCTCAAAAAAGATTAATTTTACCAGCTTCTGGTTGTTTGTTTTTTTGGGTTTTTTTGGTCAGCCTCTGTAAGTAGAACTATCTGTTTCCTTGTTATTTCCTTTGTATGCATTGGGACTTGTGAAAGGCAGTTTTTGGAGGAGTTATGGTAACATAAACCAGCATGATCTTGTGTTGCCAATGGCAGCCAGGCAGCTGAGCGGCTAATTAGCTGCTTGTTACAGTAGGGATATAAACTGAAGCAGTGGAAGTCACTGCAAAGGAGCCCAAGAAGAACATCTCCCACAGCATATATTACTGAGTGTATATATACATTTTTTTTTTACACTAATTGGTCTTGATTCCATCCCTGTAGAAGTAATTTGCACATTTTGAGACTACAATTACTGGGGACATGAGAGAAGACTCATGGATCTGTCATAGGAGAAAAACTGGCGTTGTGTTTGTCCCTGCCTTTATCTTGTGCTCAGAAGTGAGCTCATAGCCTTCATCTACACTCTGAAAAGGTAGCTATATCTGATTTCTTTGTGCTCTGCTGTTGGATGAAATAGCTCACCTCTTCCTTTGAAATATACATATTCTCGTTCTTTCCATGAGCATTTCTGTTGTGCATCCTCAGTGCTGGAAGGTCTCTGCTGTTTCCATGTATTCTGTTGGTGTTTCTGCAGATTTAATTTTTTTTCAGTCTAGAAAGGTCATAATAATTTTTCTAATGTAAAGGTTTAAAACTGCAAACTGTTTGCCAAGAAATATTTTGAAGCTAGGATGCGTGCTGGACTGTGTAATAGACTCTACATGATTGGCTTGATTCTGCATTCTTAACAATTTTGAGTCTTTATTGATGTTTTGTGCAGTGCTCACGCTATAAAAATTATGCATTTTTCTCTCCAGTTTAGAGAAAAGTAAGTCATGGCTACTAATGATTTCACCCAATCTATTTATTAGAAATAAATGACAAGGGATGGTTAGTTAGATTTGGTCTTGCACTGGTCTGGCAGTGTTTGTAAATAGGATAAAAACTTTTCTAGTACTTCCTGTCTCTCTCACTTGAGACTTACTCCTGCCAAGCCCAGAAAAGGCAAGTCAGGCTTATGAGCTAGAAAATGCCATGAAAGGTACTGAAGCAACACAAGAGCCTGTCAAATCAAGTGGCTCTTCCTTTCAATCATGTGAGGTTTCAGGCCTGGAAAATAAGAGCAGTGTGATTTCTGAGAGTTAATTGGAAACCTCCTTTTATTTCTTGCTGGCTCCTGGCCTTGAGGACCTGTCAGGCTGGAAAGACAGATGTCTTGTCCATTTCCCTGCTGAGACCAGTATCAACTATAACTGTGTTTTTCCTGGCAGATAATTATCCAGTCTTTTCTTAAAATCCTCTGGTGAGGGTAAATCTGTCTGGTCTTCAAGGATCTTTAGTTCAGTGTACCACTATTTATGTTGATAAGAAGTTTGTTGTACAAGCCAAATCTTTTGATGTAAACTAAGTTCATTAGTTTGTTTGTTTGACATAGATATGAACACGATATTCTTTCCCTTTGGCAGCAGTTTTTGGTGCATGTCATTCTTGTGTCTTCTGAATCTTCTCATCTTTAAACCAGAGATGATTTTTTGACTCATTCTTAAAATACAATTCAAGGTTTTGTGGTCTCTGACTCCATTAGGTTTTTTCATCCAGATTTTCTTCATTTGGTTCCCATGGTGTGTTCTTTGATGCATGCTGCCCCAAACTGGTTGCCATATTCTCACTGCACTCCTAAGCATGGCATAATTTATCTGGTTATCGATTCTATTATTCTATCTAATAATATGAGATTGGCAGGCCATACTGCTGTTCATAATCCCAGGGCGATATTTGGTGTACCAACCTGTACACAAAAGAATGTTGGAAAGACGATCTCAACAGGTCCTTGTACAACCTACCTTAATATGCTACCAAAAGTAGTACCATGTGGTGCTTTTTTTAGCTTGCTTATGAGAGGATGATAAAAGTCCACATTATTTTTTCGGACAAATTCTAGAGTGGATATAAGGATTTGGAGTAGCAAATATATGCTATAGTTAATAGGGAGGAATTTTCGTTTCCTGATAGCAAAATGGGTCTAGGTTTATTAGGGAAAATGAAAATTTTTTTGAGTAGATGATGGTAGAAATGAGATGGCATATGTATCTATCTTCTTAAATCTGTTTTGCCTCCACTGAGAGATACGAGCCTTTGAAGAGAGTAGCAAACAAATAAGGCGGATTTTTCTCAGGAAACTCATTAATATGTTGATACATTTTGTCTTCATTAATTTATTTTTTTTTCTATTCTCCAAAGTAAAACTGTATGTTATTAATAGAAACTATTTCAAGTTTCTATTTACAGTTAGCAAACATTTTCTGGAATAAATGTTTACATATTAGAGCAAATCGTGGAATGCAAACTTTGAAATCTTTGTGGCTCCTTATAAATAAATTGAAAAGAATCAAAGATTTGTTCAGGAGGAAAAAAAAGAATCAAGAGAAATTAAGGACCTACATTATTGGAGTTATTTTATAGCACATTGCAGTCTTGCACATTACAAATCCTTTCCAGCAGGGACATAGCCCATAAAATAATACTTGCCTAGAGAAAATGGTATTTACCTTGAGAAACTGCATTAAAAAACCTATTTAGTTCATATCTGGATGCTTGCTAATAGAGGATAACAGATTTGTACAGATAGTTAAGAAATAAAAGGAAACAATAAAATCCTAGATATAACTTGCGATCAGTACACTACTTGAGTCTGGGGTGGACAAAATAAGGAAAAAGTAATAGTATTTTTGAAAAGATTCTGTGTGAATTCTTTTTTTGTAAGAGGAGGAATAGGAGTACTTCTGAAACTATAATTTCAAGTAAAAAGTGAGGTGAAGGACTAATCACTAGAAATAGTTTCATGTCTTCCGTATGAAACTGTTTACTGTACAAGCACTTGATAGCAGATTACCTCTAAATTGAACCATTCTAATGATAAAATGTAAACCTCTATATCTCACTGAGCTTTGACTTTGTTTCTCACAAGCATTATATATTGAAGGAAACTCATTTGTAATCCACAGTAAGCCCTTGAGCATGACCTCACTTGGATCAAAGTGAGGAATACCTTTGAGGTGAGGGGTGAATTAACATCAAAGGCTTATGGAGAAAGCAAATGAATGTTAGCAAACAAAGACAATGCAATTCCTCCCAACAAACTTTTTGCTATTGTTAGTAGACATGATAATATTTTACAGAGTTCAATGCATTGCTGCACTGTGTTTGTATATTGCTTTGAAGCTAAGTTTTCAGAGAATTGCAGGTTTAACCGGGCAAAACTTCTACAGTTCCCCAAAAGCCCAAGTAATCTTATTTGGACCCAGTATTTGCTAGAGTTCAGCTTCAATGAACTGTCTGAATCTTCTGAGGTTTCAGGTGATCTATTCTACTTGACATAAAGCAAGTAGCATACCTGGTAGAACATAATTTCTGCCTGCAGTGAGACTTCTTGTTCACAGTGTGTGTTCCTCAGACTATATTATTTGATGCAACTTATTATTTTTTCCTTCTGTTTTAATAATGCCAGCACATTTCCTCTATCCCCCTGAAATTTCACGTTGTGTTCTGTGGAATAGACGAGACATCATTTCCTTCTTCCTCTCCATCAACAGAATAAGTGAATTGAGAATGGAAAACAATTCTCTTCCCCTGACCCAGCAGGAGTAGGAGAGGGAAACACTTTTTTTTATGTGGCTGATATAATTTCCTGGTGGTTTGTAACTCACCTTGAAGTTAAACTTTGCAAATTGGCACACTTGTGCTAAAAGTAGCCTTGTTGTGTAGGTTGTCTGAAGTAGTAAAATATAAGGTAAGAGACAAAAGAATAGATGATCAGAAAAATAAACGGGACATACAGAAGAAAGGGTAAATATTTTCCCAAATTTTATTAAATTGCTTTTGAATGCATTGTTGTTAGTAGAAGTCAGAGAGCTTCCCTTTTGGGCAGTCTCAAGGTTTACATTGCCTGCTGTAAAGATTCAAACTTGAAAAATATTATATTATTATATTGATTTATATATATATATAAGTTATAATCTGAGACTGCAGGCAGGAGGGCAAGCATGTGCACAACCCTGTAGAACAGCTGTGATTAGGGGTGTGCACACTCTGATAGGCAGCTGTCAGTCAGCTCTTTTTCTTTCAGCTCTCAGTGTGCTGAAAAGAAATAGAAAAGACAGAATGTTTAGTGTAGGAAAAATCTAATCGGCCTCTCTCACTTGTTAACTTTCACAGGGGAGGAAAGATTTTTTCCCCATTAAATGGATAACAGCATAGCTAAGAAATCATACTCTCATAAAGAAAAAATTAAGCAACTAAAATTACCACATTAATTTTACTAACTTAGCAGATACTAATGAAAGTCTAACAGTTGGAGATGAAATGCTGCTAACAGCATAATACACTATTATCTTCCCTCCACCTAGAAATCCACACACTTAGTGTCCAATAGGCTCTAATTTACGAAGCTGGGACGAATGCCTTAATCATGAAACCTATCTTTGAGAACAAGATGATATACATCGTATATGACCTGAAGAAAATGAAATTAAAACATGTAACTGCGAAAATCAACAAGTGAGAGAAAAACTTTACAAGACTGAAATACATCCTCGTATTTTTTTCTTTAACAACTGTAAGAAACAAAATGCCAATTTCTGAATTCAGTTAAATACTGTTTGCCTTGCTTATAGTAGTTTTTTTTGTCGT
>JBBMKD010055072.1:0-12428 GCA_037834095.1 Argya squamiceps
CTGCTGCCCGGCGAGCTGGCCAAGCACGCCGTGTCCGAGGGCACCAAGGCTGTCACCAAGTACACCAGCTCCAAGTAGGGCGTCTCGGACCGTCACTTTCAACCAAACGGCTCTTTTCAGAGCCATCTACATACTCTATAAAAGAGCTTTTACACGGTAGTACCTCGGTCTTGGGTGTGGAAATTTAATTAAGAAATCGTAGATAAAATTTTAAATGTTTAATCAGCTACTTCATTTTGTAAAACTACGAAATCTTTGTGTATTTTATAAATTACAGGTATTCCAAATGCACTCGCTATTAATGAGTGTAAGCGTTTAAATAGGTTTTCAACAAATAGAAACTACTGAGGTTTTTTTTCAGTAAACATGCGAGACAATACTTTCTAATTTGTTCCGTCCAAATAAGGACTTTCACAGTTGAATTAGCAATCTTGCTACACGAAAATAAGGCCGAGGGAAAAAATAATCGATCCTTTTCGCTTTTTGTATAGATGTTTCGGAATTCTCTTAAGGCTGAAACATTTTGCCTTGTGTATGAGAAGACAAGGACTACCGTACTGTGGGAAGGGAAAACTCTCCTGAGATGGGGTAGACGCTTTAAGGGGATGAGATCGCACAGAATGCGGAGACCCGGGAGCCCGGGTAATGTCTGAGCCAGCGCGGGTAGCGCTCCGTGTCCCCCACAGTTTCTCCCTTTTCCCACCCTTTCCGCTCCCCCTCTTTCCCCTCCCCTTCCCCCGCAGCGCGGGCTTTTCCAAATTTCCCAGCGGCCCAATGAGCGGCTGCGGCTTCTCCCATCAGCCAGGCACCTGCGGCGCCGGGCAGCCCCCGGTGCTGCGCGGAGCTCTGCGCCGCTCTGCCTCTGCCTCCGCCCCCGCCCGCGGGGTCGGGACAACCGCCCGGCCGAGCTCTCGCCGCGCCGCCACCGGCCCGGCAGGGTGCGGAAGAGGAACGCTGGAAACTTGTACCCGCCTCCCGCCCCGGCAATCGGCTCCTCGAAAAAGTAGGTCGGCCAAATCACGCAGAAATTAAGACCTGCCCCATGACAGCGCGGGCAAGCAGAAAGGTCATTGCCAAGGAAGTGGCGGATCCGTGCTGACAGTTCCTTGCTACGGTCACTAAGAGGTGTGGCAATAGCATCCGTGCTGTTAGGAATCGCGCTGATTTAGAGCAACGAAAGGAACCTCCACGCCCCAGAAAAGTACCCGCCCTTAAGCAGTCCCTTTAACGTACACACCCACTTGCGGTGCTCAAAAAAAAAAAAAAAAAAAAAAAGAAAAAAAAAAAGAAAAAAAAAAAGAAAAAGAAGGCAGCCTTTAGAAAGCGTTTTCGCAGGGAAAGTAAACTTTTATTTTTCCAAGTCTTAGTGTAAAAACCACGGCCGGAAGTTTACCATCCCATCCACTCCACAGACGAACATCCCACACGGATAGTGCCGAATAGTTGTCTCTACTGCAGGCACGGAGCTCAGTGACGGAGTGTATCAGCCCTTTTGGGGACAATAGTGGGTGGCTCTTAAAAGAGCCGTTGGCTTTAAAAGTATTTCCACTTCAACACTTCATTTCTTGGGAGCCGCCTTCTTTGCCTTGGCTGCTTTAGGCTTGGCCACCTTGGGCTTGGCTGCTTTCGGCTTCACCGCCTTCGCCTTAGCCGGGCTCTTCGCTGCTGCCGCCGCTTTTTTGGGCTTGGCAGCCTTTGTCGCCTTCTTGGGGCTCTTGGCCGTTTTCTTGGCTGCTGCGGCGGCCGCCGGCTTCTTGGCTTTCTTGGGGCTCTTCTTCACCGCCGCCGCCTTCTTCGGTTTCTTGGCGGCGCTGGCAGGCTTCTTAGCCGCCGGCTTCTTGGGCTTGGCCGCAGCTGTTCTCTTCTTGGGAGCTTTTTCCTTCACTTCTCCGGGCTTCTTGCTGAGGCGGAAGGAGCCGGAGGCGCCGGTGCCCTTGGTCTGCACCAGAGTGCCCTTGCTGACCAGGCTCTTGAGCCCCAGCTTGATGCGGCTGTTGTTCTTCTCCACATCGTAGCCGCCGGCGGCCAGCGCCTTCTTGAGCGCGGCCAGGGAGAGCCCCTTGCGCTCCTTGGAGGCGGACACGGCCTTGGTGATCAGCTCGGTGACGCTGGGCCCCGCGGGCTTGCGGGCTTTGGAGCCGCTCGCCGCCTTCTTCGGCTTCTTGGCGGCGGCCTTGGCGGCGGGGGCCGCGACAGCGGGAGCGGCGGCGGGAGCCGTCTCCGACATCGCTACAGAGACTTCTTCCCAATCAAAAGAAAGTAATTGGGCTACAGTAACCCCGATGCCTGAATTTATAGCGAAGCGGTGATCTGTGATTGGTGCTTTGCAGAGCCCGCCTAACTGTTAGCCAGGAAGAGCTTTTCCTCCTCCGAGTCTGTGTTTCTTCGGAGTTATAAATTCATATTTTTCGTAAAACGGGTGCCACAAAATCACCCTAGTTTCTTCGGAGAGTGAAGAGAAGACGGTGGACTTTCATTCGGACAAGTTTCTTGCTGTTTGGACGACAGATGGGAGAGAAAAGCTGTTTTTAACCCCGCGTTGTGAAGCCAGAGAGACCCCGGGAACGGCAAACTTTTGTTTTTCCTTCTAAATTAAAATAAAACACGTAGGTAAAAAGTCTCCCCCGTAATGCAGGCTTACTCTTTGGGGGGTTTTCTTCAAATTAGGACAAAAACCGAGTGAGCAGCTTGAGTAATTTTGTCGTAAATTGATTTCAAAGACAAGGAAGTAACACAATTTCATGGCTGAGCCTTGAATATGGATAAAGATTCGGCTCTCTTAACCGTATCTTTAACTATTAAGGACGTAGTATTTCAACATATTTTCTTGTTTTGAGAAAGGAAGAGACCTTCAGAGGAATGTATATACTATTGAAAAGTGTTTGGAACTTGCCAGTGCTATGCTTTTTTGTTGTTGTTGGTTTTTTTTATTTTTTTTGTATTGTTTTGTTTTGGGTTTTGTGTTGTGTTCTATAAGTGGATAGAAAGATTTTGACATTTTTCCAAATAGTCTGTCTGTAAAATGAAGTTGTTAATACCAAGTTAATGTCTAGAAATCCCAGATAAACTGCTAGTTTAACACTTTCTCGGTTATAATAATGGATGCTATTCTTTATGACTTACAAACATCAGAGGCAGACTTGAAGATGAAAAATGTCTAACAGGTATAGATACACTAGTATGTATCATATGCTATTTAAACAATTATGGAACCAGCTGAAGCATCAGTTATCATCCAGTAAGTTAAATATTGTGGAAATCTTCCCTTCGTGAAGAGAATGCTTCAGTTTCAATATAACTTGCAAATACTTGGACACTGACTGTTGTGGTTTTGTGTTTTGGTTGTTTGTCTGCGGGTTTTTTTGGTTTTTTTGGTCATTTGGTTTTTTTCCGTAGGTTTCATATTCCTCCAATTATTTTCTCTAAAGGAAAAATCTTGCTATTGAGGTTTCCATCCCAAGCCTAAGAATACTGAAATAATTTTCAGACAATCCTCATAAACCAGAATCAGTTTTAATTATCACTTTGTTATTGACTCATAAAGTGGCAATAGAAATTAATTTAAATTTTTAGGATCTGCAATGAATTGTTTGGGCTAATTTTTTATTAAATCAGAAGAAAAAAGCCTCAATTGTTTTCTAATTAAAAAGCAGCCAGATTTTTTTTCTTGGTTTTAAAGAACAAGTTAAGATCAAACTTAATATTTTACCACATTGTACTTTGTAAAAAATTATCATGCAAAATGTCAGTGGGCTATTTCAACAAAGGAACATATTTTCTAGCCTGGATAAATTTGAGATTCAAGATGACATAAGGTATGTTACAAAGGGCCCTGACATGCCTTTTGATACACTGAATGTTGAAGACATAATAAAGTTATACTTGATAGCCAGCAGTTCTAATTTAAATGAGACAGATTAAAATAACAACGATACATTAGATACATGAAAATTACAACTGAAAACAATAAACTGTGATTCTTCAGTATTCTTTTTTATTTCTACTTTTGTTTTGTCGTGCTTGCAAGCAGCTAAGGTAATAAATACTTTAAAAGACAGGAATGGAAACAGGAGACTGGAAAAAAAATCAGGCTTGTCAGTACTCCACAGTAAAAAACAGACTGAAAGGCATATTGAAGTGGGCTGTGAAATCTGCCATGCTTCTCGTGAACATATTGATCCCACATAAACAACTAGACCAAGTACACAGTAGCCACAGAACACAAGTTCTGTGGGGCAAGTCGTATGAACACTATGAATATGTTTGAGAGGTAAAAGAGTAGCTGGCTGTGGTAGGATGAGAGCATTATGTGTATTTTCCAGTCTAGATGTACAAAGATAAAGCAGAATCTGACTGCAAGTGATAGAGAGCCAGGAAGGGTTGTCATCTATCCGGGTCTGTTTAATGTGATGTACATTCTTCAGAGAATAACGACTGCAGGATGGTTAATGTGCTTTAATACCTGCAGGCTTTTACGGTTTGGTGTTAGAGCTCTGTGACTTGTTTATTACACTTGACGCTGGTCAAGAAACTGGGAGCAACTGGGGGTGGACAGTAGCCGCTCCTGCAAGAATGCAACTGTAGCCCCAGGGGTGCATCCTCTTTGCACTTCTCTCACATTCACACATTTGGGCAAGTTTCCTTTCAAGCTTGCTTTTAGTAAGCCTGTTCTCAGCCCATCAGAGGAGGAGAGGTTTCCTTCCCTTCCCCCATAAACAACCCGGGGGTTAGAGATAAAGACACAAGATACAAAGTGATGGGAGATCTTAGATCTTGCTCCCTAGGTGGTGCATTCATTAGAATTCCACCTGCAGCAGATAAGGAGTTGCTGTCCCTACTCTATGGTAAGTTTTGAAGGCTTCTGGATGGTTTTTGGGTTTCTTTGTTGGTCTGCTTCTGTTTTGTTTTCCTAAGGAAGGCATATGAAGAAGATTGTGAAGGCAATCATCTAAAGTATTTCAAGGGTAGAATGTAGGACTTCTCTCACTTTTAGTTCTGGGTGCATCCCTGTAAATCCTCGTGCTCCCTGCTCCCTATTTTGAGTTGCACTTCTGAAGTCTTTTGCTTTTTCCTAGTAGCCTGAGACATTGGAAATCTTGGCAGCTGGCCTCCGGCATTGTGTGTCAGCATCCTTTATTGTATCTTTTCCTTAACCATCACACTGGCTCTTATTTGCACAGAGAATTATCCTTGGCCTACTCCGGAGAAGACAAAATGTTCCTGGTCTCACCATCCATTTCTGGGGAGGCAGTGTTTGGGTTTTTGTTTGTTTGGTTGGTTTTTTTGGGGTTTTTTTGGTTTTTTTGGTTTTTTTTTTGTTTTTTTTGTTTTTTTTTTTTTTTTGTTGGTTTTTGTTTTTAATGTGTGTGTATGTTATTAAAGTGAGGTGATTTAGAAATATGAGGTGGTGTGAAAAGCAGAGGATTTTTAGGGGTTATTTCGTTATTCCCACACTCTGGGCCAAGCAATGACATTTTCTACTTTTTTGGGTAAAACAAATTCGTCAGGAGCTTTGAGCAATTTTCAAGTCTGCACTGCTGGAAATAGCTGTTAAATGCAACACTGAACAGCAATGAAAATTCTCGTATTTTAGAGAGCGATCATTACAAATAGCATTGACATTGCCCTGGGTGTTTTACTGATAAGAGAAAAAAGACGAAGCAAAGCAAGCATCTGAGCACATAGTTTATCAAATCAGTGGTAGATTAGGGAACAGTTTTCAACTGGAGAAATTTTCTTCATGTTGAACTTAATTACTTGAAAATAAAAAGAGATTTGAGAGTGAGCTGGTAATAAAAATTGCTTGCAGTTTCCATGTGAAGAGATGGTATCTAAATGTGACTCATTTAATCCTTAATTAAACAGCAAACATTTTTCAATATTCTCCCTGATTTCCTGTCTAAGCACCCTGTACAATTGTCTCTGTTTCTCTCTTGCTGAGCAACTCAAACCAATTTTTATGCCCTCTTTAAATGTGCACCCAAAACATGGCCTCGTTCCCTTGCACCATCACACACTTGCCCTGGCTTTCGTGCTCAGCTGCATAGCTGCTAGTACAGATTACAGAAGAACCTACAAAATCACAGAGTATTTTGTATTTTCTAATGTGAGGATCTTCAAAACAGAAGTAGTTCATATGTAATGTAAGAATTCCTAAAACTGTGTAGTAGAGAAAATACTTAAATTTTCTTCTTGTCAGGAAAGAAGCTTCTCAAGGAGGAAAAACAGATTAGACATTACACAAATAAAAGCAAATAAGACATTCAGACTGCAGAAGGAGAGCAATCCAGATAAGCTGATTAGACAAATTTAGCTGAAAGCCTACACTCACTTAATTACAATTGCTATAGTTAGGATGGGGAAGATGCAGAGAAATTGACAACTTTTAACTGAAACATGATGTCTTCTCCATAAATAATAATTTTGCAGTTGCTCAAGTAATCACTCTCAATATTAGTAATAAAACACTTTAACAAGATAAAGACATTACTCAGGTCTCTGTCATGCTGAAACTATATTAACAATACTGATTCAGTGCCTGTAAAGTTTATATGTAGGGAAGATTCAAGGTGTCAAAGAGTTTTCCATAGTAAAGGAGACTATATCTATTTAGTTTTACTTCAACTAAGCTAACAAAAATATATGGACAATTATTTCAATGTTAGGACAATCAAATCTCCTAAAAAAGGTATCTCATCTTTTAATCTAACACCTAATGCACTAGTTCCTGGCCATGGTCAAAGAAGGATCAGCTAGAGCAGAAGGACACTAAAACCTCTATGGGGAGCATGCTCCAAAAAATTATTTCAAATTTCCTGTGTTTCAGTTTGTGCCTATTGCCTCATTTCCTGGGCAGTACTAAGAAGACTCGGAGCTGTGTCCTCTATTCCACCCCTCCCAGGATATCTGAATACAATAAAACACTCCTCATGTGAGAGATGCTCCAGTCCCTTCAGCATCTTTGTGACCCTTCACTGGTGCCACTCTACTCTAGTCCTGTTCATGTTTCTGTTGCACTGGGAAGGCCAGAACTGGACACAGCACTCCAGTTTTTCTCACCAGTGCTGAGTGGAGGGAAACAATTATCTCCCTCAGTATCATTTTGCACACAGTCCTTCTCTGGGTTAATTTGTGAAGCCTATGTATAGATTAACCCTGAATAATGCTTCAACAAGTTTTTAAATTTTGGTAGTTCAAAAGAGACAGCTTCAAAAGCCACTTTAACCTCTCACATGGTCCTTGGTTTCCAGGCTTGTCAAGATTAGTTTGAGCAACCCTGATTTGGCTGGGTGCTCATGCTGTATATGACTGAAGAATTTGTTAAGGCTAGTCAGAGTCTCAGCAAAAGTTAAATTCCTAGAGTCTGGAGTGATCAAAAGGTGGCTGACTGATCAAAGAAGTGACTCTTCTGCCATAACTGTTGAATGTTTGCCAACCAGTGAAAAAGGGCTGTGCATTTTAATGAATGACCCCCAAATCTTCTCTTTTCCCCCATATAATGAGAGCCTAAAGCATCAAAATATTCCTCCTGTCTTCTGAAAGCCTTTGGATCAGAGATCCTCTTCTAACCAAATTTTACTTCATCCATCCGCATGACTGAGAATTATTGATAGTAGTAGTAGTAGTAGTTACTGTGCTTAGGAGTCTCAAGTATGAGCAGTATTCTGTGTTACTCTATTCCAGGGTGGAAGGTAAGTGCAGAAATAAGGAGAAATATAGCGATCTACATCCAAAAATATGTAAATGTAACCCTACCTGTAACTTTTACAGAGGGCTTGAAAAGAATTAGAATGTAGTATTGGAAACTTTGTGACATGTCTGTCCTTCCATCTGCCCAATAGTCGAATTCTTTTTTTTTTTGTGAGGGAGGTTGTAAATACTGATTCAGTCAGAAATGAAAATTGAAACTACACCATCAATATAGAAAAACTCAGTCCTACCACTTCAGTGAGACCTCGGATGTATGTGTTATTAGACGCCATTTCCTAAGATATCAAAGGTAATTCCAGCCCTTCATTCTGAGTGGAGGGAAATCTGTGTGGACAAAGGAGGAGTACTGTATGCAATATACTTGACTTTTCATGATATTTTTGGAACCATCTCCCAAGTGGTCTTGTTTGCAATCAGAGGGACTACAGGCAGAATAAGCAGACTCTTTGATATTTGAAAATTTTCTGTAGCACAGAGCCAAAGGGCTGTAGTTAACAACTTAGTGTCCAGAGACATTCGGCAATCATAACAATGCTCCAGGGCTGGTATTATTTAGTGTTTCCTGGAACAACCTGGGTGATGAGACAGAACGTACACTTAGCTAGTGTGGATAGCGCCAAGAAGAAGACTAGACAGGGTCAAAGTCTGAAAGCAATACTTTCAGACAAAAGGGACATTAATAAACCTGAGGCATGGGGCAACAGAAATCTTGTGCAGTTTGTTGAAGAGAAGTGCCAAGCTCTGCACATGAAGACACTTGCATGCTGCCACCTCAGCATAGTCCAGGTAATGACTGGTCTGACCTGAACAGGACCTGGACATTGTGGTGACTTTTGTAACTGCTGTATCCTTAAAGACAAGCTGCTTTGTCCAGGGAATGACCATAAACAAATCCCTATAAGTACCTGGGGTTTCCAACTGGAATTTTTCAGGTTGCCAACCAAGTATGGCTGTAACAAAAACAGAGCACAGCAGCAGTTTCTGGACTCACTAATAGAAGGCACAGTATGATTTTTAAGAGTTGGCTTCCTCCAGAAATGCATAGCCCAAGACAATATTCAATAAATTCCTACAGGGATGCTCACATTAGATTTGCTCTAGGAAAACTATGCCCCAGAGAGAGAACTTGGACAAGCCAGTATTTCAGCTGCTTTTAAGTACTTACAGCTCTATAAGGTTTGGTAGTGTTCAGCTGAAAAATGTACTGCCCAGACCAGCTCTGCATGAGCCCAGGCAACAAGACGAGCTACTCAGTCTCAGCTATGCAAAAAAAGTGCTGCTTACGACTCTTTCTGGATTCATCTTTCTAGCTTAATCAAGGGACAGGTCATCATGAGACCTGTGCTGCTTCAAATGACAGTAGTTTAGAAAGAAGAGAAAGGATTTGAGAGAAGCAAAGCTCCTGAACTTCTGTGTCAGGTGGGGTTGCTGAGTAACAAGTTTGCTGTTTACTGGGTCTACCAGAATGCAGGAGCAGATTTGCATGGTGTGCTACTGAGCTTAGAGCTCCACAGGCCACCCTAGAGCACTTGTTAGTCCACTCTTTGGGGTCCTCCTCACAGAAGCTAAGGAATGCTATGGCCATGGCCAGATTTTGCTCAACATTTTTGCTCTTGCCCCCCATTACAAATCATTGACGCTGTCCCTTCTCTCCCATATCCTATAAAACCTTCATGTGAAGAACTAGGTATTTCATTAACTTCCCAACATCCCAAACCTCATCTATGAGTTTCTCCAGCCATTTTTTCCTGGATCTATTCAGCTATACCAGCTGTTCCAGCTGTTCAGTGAACCTGCAAGTCCTTCGCTTGTGCATGGAGAGATGGGGGTGAGGCCCATGCAAGCCTGCTTCACAGCAGTGACTCAGACAGTGTACCCACAAGACAATTTTTGGAAGATTTTGCCTCTCTGTGAGGCAAAAATCTGACTGGTAGGCCACTCTGTGTGAATGGCAAACTGCATCCTCTAAGGTCAGCCTATGATGCTGGACCACGACAGAGGTCTTGTTTTGTCAGTCCCTGCATAGTTTCTGAATTTGGCAGCAAGAAGGAAGTTGGAAACAGCCCAAACCAGGGCTACAGCCCAAACTCTTTTATCTGTGACCAGCTGGAGTGGGTGAATTAAAAGATGAGAATGGGTCTGAACTGTCTGAATTATCAGGGAAAGGTGGGGAAAATACTAAATTAGCTATGAGTGTACTGATCATTAAATGAAATTTGTTGTATTTGCTAGTTTTGCTTGGACAACATAAAGCATTTCTCCACCTATGCTACTGCCAGAAGATTCCTTCTGAATGGTAAATCCACACATGCAAATATTGACTTCCGTGCCTCAGTCTCAAAATCAGAGTTTTCTGTGTTTAAAAAAATTCTTACCAAAATGATGTGGGCTGCTCTATTTTAGTAAACACAGCTTTCTAGCATGGCTTACATGCTGAACTGAAGGTGGGCTATGAGAGCATGGGGATACAGAGAAAAAAAACCACTGGGGTAGATTTAGTAGCCTAAGGACCGCCGAAGAAGTCAGATCTTGTGCAGTTTACAGTCCTATGTAGAGGCAGGTCCCAGCTGATCCCATCTCCATGCTGTAGGAGTTGAATACTCTCCATCCAGGTTCTTTCAGTTATTACATGAGGAAAGTTTAATGTTTAATTTCAAATTTTCCTAGTGAGCATATTTGATGTTACATTGTATTTTTAATTGACAGAAGGATACTGAACCAAAGTTGCAGCCAAGCATAATAAAACATTTGCAATATACAGTTAAATCACCATAAAAATAAAATTCATTACTGGCCTCTAGATGCTCAATATCAACGATGTCCCCACTGCCCAGTCCCTGTGAAGAATAAATTGGTTGACATCATCTCGAGCCTGTTGTTATCTCCAGACTTTTCTATTTGTTCTCCAGTTTTCACAGGTTATATTGGGCTGATTCACACGTACTCATTCCATCCGCCCCACCCCTCATTTTCATCTGGCTTGCTCGGGGAAGACATTAGCATTTGTTAATCATCTGAGGAAATCTGATTATTATCTGGGGCAGCTCTCTTGTCTAAAACCACGGTAACCCATCAGTCTCCTGATATGGAAATAAGTGCAGTGTTCTTTAAAAGTGCATTATTTCTCCAGCTCACAGTGGTTTTTCCCTTCTCCTCTGAGCTCTCCTCTCTTGTGGGAATACGTTGGTCCATCAAAAGTGCTCAGGTTTTCAGTACAAGAGAAGAATTTATTTCTGTCCTCCAGATGAGATCTGTTTTTGGCATGGCAGATCACAAGAGCAAAGCAGAGTACTGTACCTGTATCATTCACAGACATCATTATTGCTTTTCCATTCTTCATTTGAGAGTGACAAAGAATATTTTGAAGAGGAAAGGAAGAACCCGGTGCTGGTGGGTGGAAAATAAGGAATATGAAAACTTGTCCAATACTTAGACTACATTCAAAACTATTAGTTTAAAAGTACAAATATATTTTCAGAATTTTATTAATATACATTCTTAAAATATATTGTCTGACAATTTTTTTAATTAATGTTGACCTAAATCCAAACCCTGAAGTACTAGTAGCAAATAATGAATTACTTTTTAAACCATAACACTTTAAAAGAGTACACAAATATTATGTTTGCATTTCATACATAAAAGGAAAAGAGAAAAATAACATTATTTAGGTATTAGTTTTTCAGCTGCACGAGCTCAGGATGTTTTACTTAATGACATTTGGAACATCCTAAGACGAAGACCACTCCTGATTTTCACAGAAGATAAATCAGATTAACTTTTGATTCCAGTATTGATACAGATACACACACACACACAAACACACACATTAAAAAAATCTATACTGAAAAGCAGAGTGATTCTTTTTACTAATCAAGGAACAGAAATTTTAGTCTTAAGTTACATTAAAGGTCATTTTGTAAAAAAATAACGCAAAAATTACCCCACTGCAGTAACTCAAAATGAGCAAAATTAGCAGAAGTCACAAGAAAATATAACTTTAATAATATCAAACAGATTCTATTCCACCTTCTGGTTAATATGTGTTTACAGACAAAAAGTTGTTGATGTCAAATTGGCATATTTGAGAAATGGGAGGTGGAAATCAAAATAAATGAACCAATAAAATATTGTGAAAATTATTTAAAGGGCGTTAAGGCATCTAAAATCGTTGAAAATTCTCAAGCATCGTTTATAGCACTTTGAATACAAATTAACACAAAGTATTAATGAACAACAACATGAAAATAATGAGAATTTGAAGTAATTCATACCAGCCCCTTGCAGTGCAACAAAATATAATATCCGTACATATGTAAATGGTTTCTATAATTCTAAGGAGAGGGTGGAATGCTTTCCAACTGTATGAAGACGTATATTGTTGGAGTTCTTTTCGCGAAGGAGGTTTATTCTTCGGTTTACATACCAGACTTTGCAGTACCCCGACAGGAACAGCGAACGATGTTTTATCACAGGGTGACGCAAACAGGGAAAATGGGCGGGAAAACTGCCCCCCCTGCCTTCCTCTTTGCAGTCTTCAACCAGGTCGGACCACAGCGCATAAAGGCCGCTGCGCGGGCGGCGCTGATTCAGATCAGCAGCGGTAGCAGCAGCAGTGGTTCAGTCATGTCTGGCCGGGGCAAGGGCGGCAAGGGGCTCGGCAAGGGCGGCGCCAAGCGCCACCGCAAGGTGCTGCGCGACAACATCCAGGGCATCAC
>JBBMKD010055073.1:0-12353 GCA_037834095.1 Argya squamiceps
TTTCCTGGTTTCTGTCCTGATCCCTCTCCTGATTCCTGTCCTGTGCCCTGTCCTGATCCCGGGGATCTGTCAGCCCTGATCCTGTGGATTCAGCCCCTGATCCCTGTGTGATCCATGTTCTGATCCCTGTCCTGATCCATCTCCTGATCCCTGTCCTGATCCATTTCCTGATCCCTGTCCTGATCCCTGTCCTGCTCCATGTCCTGATCCATCTCCTGGTCCCTGTCCTGGTCCCTGTCCTGGTCCCTGTCCTGATCCCAGGGATCCAGCCCTGATCCCTGTCCTGATCCATGGGATCTGCCAGCCCTGATCCCTGTCCTGGTCCCTGTCCTGCTCCCTGTCCTGATCCATCCCCTGATCCCAGGGGGTGTGTCAGCCCTGATCCTGGGGATTCAGCCCCTGATCCCTGTCCTGATCCAGGGGATCTGTCAGCCCTGATCCCAGGGATCCAGCCCTGATCCATCTCCTGATCCCTGTCCTGATCCCTGTCCTGATCCATCCCCTGATCACAGGGATCCATGTTCTGATCCATGTCCTGATCCATCAGCCCCTGATCCATCCCCTGATCCCAGGGATCCAGCCCTGATCCCAGAGATATTCCATCAATCAATCCCATCCATCCCATCCATCAGTCCCATCCATCCATCCCATCAATCAAATCAATCAATCAATCCCATCAATCAACCAATCCATCCCAGGTCTGATCACGCTGCAGGAGCTGCAGCAGCAGGTGCTGAAGGGACGGGGGAAATTCGCCCAGGACGTCAGCCAGTGAGTCTGGGAATGGGAACTCACTGGGAATTCCCTGGGATTTGGGAATTGGGGATTGGGAATTCACTGGGAATTCCCTGGGGATTCATTGGGAGTTCACTGGGGATTCACTGGGAGTTCACTGGGAATTCATTAGGATTTGGGAACTGGGAAATCACTGGGAATTCATTGGGAGTTCACTGGGAATTCACTGGGAATTCAGTGAGGATTCATTGGGAATTCATTGGGATTTGGGAACTGGGAATTCACTGGGGATTCACTGGGAATTCATTGGGAATTCCATGGGAATTGGGAACTGGGAATTCACTGGGGATTCACTGGGAATTCATTGGGAATTCCATGGGAATTCAGTGGGAATTGGGAATTGGGAAGTGGGAACTGGGAATTCCTTGGGAATTCCTTGGGAATTGGGAACTGGGAATTCACTGGGAATTGGGAATTCCTTATTAATTCACTGGGAATTGGGAATTCCTCATTATTTCATTGGGAATCGGGAACTGGGGATTGGGAATTGAGGATTGGGAACTGGCAATTCCTCAGGAATCCATTGAGAATTCCTTGGGAATTGGGAACTGGGAATTCATTGGGAATTCATTTATCAAAACAATTCCCTTTTTTTTCCCCCAACAAGCCCCAAAGTGGTTTTTTATTCCTGCTGGCATTCCCAGGTTTGGGAATTGCAGCAGGAAATCTGGGAATTCCCTCTTCTCCTTTCCCTCAGGGATGATTTGCTGTGGACCATCAACCTAGGGACATTTTTTTCCCTAAAAATCCATCCCAGGGACGATCTTTTCCCTACAAATCCATCCCAGGGATGATTTTTTTCCCTAAAAACCCAGACCAGGAAAAATTTTTCCCCAAAATTCCAACCCAGGGACAATCTTTTCCCTAAATTTCCATCCCTGGAACTCCAAAATCCCATTCCCAAACCCCTTTATCAAAACAATTCCCTTTTTTTTTTTCCCAGAAGGGTTTTTTATTCCTGCTGGCATTCCCAGGCTTGGGAATTGCAGCAGGAAATCTGGGAATTCCCTCTCCCCCCTGCCCTCAGGGACGATTTGCTGCGGGCCATCAAGAAGCTGAAGGTTTTGGGGAGTGGCTTTGGGCTGATCCCGGTGGGAGGAACGTTCCTGGTGCAGTCGGTGCCCGCCGAGCTCAACATGGACCACACCGTGGTGCTGCAGCTGGCTGAGGTGGGGGGTTCCCAAAAAACGGGGTGGGGGGAGCCCAAAAACGGGCTGGGAATGAAAAGAGGAATGACCCCAAAAAGGGCTGGGAAAGGGATGGGAATTGCACCTGGAAATGGGCCAGGAATGGCCCCAAAAAGGGATGGGAGTGACCCCAAAATGGGCTGGGAATGACCCCAAAATGGGCTGGGAAAGAGATGGGAATTGCACCTGGAAATGGGGTGGGAGAGACCCCAAAATGGGGTGGGAGTGACCCCAAAATGGGGTGGAAAAAGGATGGGAATTGCACCTGGAAATGGGCCAGGAATGGCCCCAAAAAGGGATGGGAGTGACCCCATAAAGGGCCAGAAATGGCCGCAAAATGGGCTAGGGGGGGGACCCCAAAATGGGCTGGGAATGATCTGGGAATGACCCCAAAAAGGGCTGGGAGTGACCCCAAAATGGGGTGGGAAAAGGATGGGAATTACACCTGAAAATGGGCTGGGAGTGACCCCAAAAAGGGGTGGGAATGACCCCAAAATGGGCTGGCAAAAGGATGGGAATTAAACCTGGAAATGGGATGGGAGTGACCCCAAAAATTGGATGGGAATGGCCCTAAAATGGGATGGGAATGACCCCAAAAAGGGCTGGGAAAGGGCTGGGAATGAGGAATTGCTGGGAATGAGCTGGAAAAAGCTGGGAATGGGGAATTGGTGGGAACAATACCTGGGAATGAGGAATTGGTGGGAACAATACCTGGGAATGAGGAATTGGTGGGAATGATACCTGGGAATGGGGAATTGGTGGGAACGATACCTGGGAATGAGGAATTGGTGGGAACAATACCTGGGAATGAGGAATTGGTGGGAACAATACCTGGGAATGAGGAATTGGTGGGAATGATACCTGGGAATGAGGAATTGGTGCTTCCAGAACCGGGATCTGGGCTTGGATCAGGCGTGGATTTAAATCTGGATGAAAAAACATCCACAAAAATCTTCTTTTTTTCCATAAAAAACCCCATAAAACCCTGGGATTGGGATGAGAGCGAGCTGTGCCAGCTGTGCTGGGCCAGGGATGGAATTCCAGCTGGGATTTTTCCGGGTTTGTTTTCCCAGAAAAAGGGATTTGTGACGGTGAGTGAGATCCGGGCCAGCCTCAAGTGGGAGACGGAGAGAGCGAAGCAGGTGCTGGTAGGTGGGGAGGGGAAAAGGGTGGGGAAATAAGGGAAAAATAAGGGGAAAATGGTGGGAAAATAATGGGAAAATAAGGGGGAAATGGTGGGAAAATGATGGGAAAAATGATGGGAAAATAGTGGGAAAATAATGGGGAAAATGATGGGAAAATAAGAGGAAAATAATAAGGGGAAAATAAGGGGGAAATGGTGGGGAAATAAGGGGAAAATAATAAGGGGAAAATAAGGAGGAAATGATGGGAAAATAATGGGAAAATAGTAGGAAAATGATGGGAAAATAGTGGGAAAATAATGGGGAAAATGATGGGAAAATAATAAGGGGAAAATGATGGGAAAAGGATGGGAAAATAGTAGGAAAATGATGGGAAAATAAGGGGAAAAGGATGGGAAAATGGGAAAATAAGGGGAAAATGGAAAAATGAATGAAAAATGATGGGAAAATGATGGGGAAATGGTGGGAAAATAGTGGGAAAATAATAAGGGGAAAATAAGGGGAAAATGATGGGAAAAGAATGGGAAAATAGTAGGAAAATTATGGGAAAATAAGGGGAAAAAGATGGGAAAATGGTGGGAAAATAAGGGGAAAATGGAAAAATTAATGGAAAAATGATGGGAAAATGGTGGGGAAATGATGGGAAAATAATAAAGGGAAAATAGTGGGAAAATTATGGGAAAATAAGGGGAAAATAATAAGGGGGAAATAAGGGGAAAATGGGGAAATAGGGATGGGAAAACAATGGGAAAAATGGAAAAAATGGGAATGGGAAAATGGGGAAATAGGGATGGGAAAATAATGGGAAAATGGGGACAGGAGAATGGGGATGGGAGAATGAGGAAATGGGAAAATGGGGATGGGAAAATGGGGATGGGAATGGGAACGGCTCCTCAGCCCATCCCAGTCCATTCCCAGTCTATTTTCAGTTCCATCCCCATCCATTCCCAGTATTCCCAGCCCATTCCCAGTATTCCCAGTGGCATTCCCAGTATTCCCAGTCCCATTCCCATTGCAGGATCACCTGCTGAAGGAGGGCATGGCCTGGCTGGACACTGGGGCTGCCCGTGCTCCTCTCCCACCTCCATCCCCAGCCCATTCCCAGTATTCCCAGTGGCATTCCCAGTATTCCCAGTCCCATTTTTGGCATTCCCAGTCCCATTCCCGTTCCAGGATCACCTGCTGAAGGAGGGCATGGCCTGGCTGGACGCTCAGGCTCCGGCTGAGCCGCAGTTCTGGCTGCCCGCGCTGTTCTCGGAGCTGCACGGGCACGAGGAGCCCCCGGGCCAGCCCTGAGAGCCCGGAATTCCACATGGAATCCTGGATGGAAACCTGGGGAATCCCGGCTGGAATCGCTCCTGGAACCCTCAGCAATCCTGGCTGGTAACCTTGGGAATCCCAGATGGAATCCTTGGGAATCCTGGCTGGAATCCTTGGGAATCCTGACTAGAATCTTCAGGAATCCTGGCTGGAATCCTTGGGAATCCCAGATGGAATCCTGGCTGGAATAATCCATGGGAATCCCAGATGGAATCTTCAGGAATCCTGGCTGGAATCTCTGGGAATTCCCCATGGAATCCTCAGGAATCCTGGCTGGAATCTTCAGGAATCCTGGCTGGAATCCTGGCAAATCCTGGCTGGAATCCCAGCTGGAATCGCTCCTGGAGTCCTCAGGAATCCTGGCTGGTAACCTTGGGAATCCCAGATGGAATCTTCAGGAATCCTGGCTGGAATCTCTGGGAATTCCCCATGGAATCCTCGGGAATTCGGGCTGGAATCGTTCCTGGAACCCTCAGGAATCCTGGCTGGTAACCTTGGGAATCTCAGCAGGAATCCTGGCTGGAATAATCCATGGGAATCCCAGATGGAATCTTCGGGAATCCTGGCTGGAATCCCCCCCAGAGTCCTCAGGAATCCTGGCTGGAATCTTGGCTGGAATTCTTGGGAATCCCTCCTGGAATCCCTTCCAGAATCCTCGGGAATCCTGGCTGGAATCTTCAGGAATCCCAGCTGGAATCCTTGCTGAAGTCCTTGGGGGTCTTCCCTGGAATCTGCAGGAATCCCAGATGGAATCTTCAGGAATCCTGGCCAGAATCCCTGGGAATCGTGGCTGGAATTGCTCCTGGAGTCCTTGGGAATCCTGGTTGGAAACCTTGGGAATATTAGCTGTGGAATCCTGGCTAGAATCTGCAGGAATCCCAGCTGGAATTGCTCCTGGAATCCTCAGGAATTCTGGCTGGAATCTTCAGGAATCCTCCCTGGAATCCTCAGGAATCCTGGCTGGGAATCCCAGCTGGAATCTTCAGGAATCCTGGCCGGGAATCCCAGCTGGAATCTTCAGGAATTCCAGTTGGAATCTGCAGGAATCCTGGCTGGAATTGCTCCTGGAGTCCTCAGGAATCCTGGTTGGAAACCTTGGGAATATTAGTTGGAATCCCTGGCTGGAATCCTCAGGAATCCCAGATGGAATCTTCAGGAATCCTGGCCAAAATCCTTGGGAATTCCTTCAGGAATCCTCAGGAATCACAGCTGGAATCCCTTCCAGAATCCTCGGGAATTCTGCCTGGAATCCTCAGGAATCCTGGCTGGAATCACTCATGGAATCTTCAGGAATCCCAGCTGGAATCCTTCCTGGAATTCCCCCTGGAATCCTTGGGAATCCTGGCTGGGATCCTTGGGAATCCCCTCTGGAATTCCCCCTGGAATCCTTGGGAATCCCCTCTGGAATTCCCCCTGGAATCCTTGGGAATCCCCTCTGGAATTCCCCCCGGAATCCTCGGGAATCCCCCCAGAAATCCCTCCCGGGCTCCTGGGGATCCCTCCTGTCCCCACACCCCCAGGGACATCAGGATTGGGAATAAAGTTTTTATTTAAAAATTTTTCCTGAGTTTGGGGATTTTCCTTGGGGTTTATCCCTGCTGGATTCTCTGCCCGGCCTTGGGGGGGGAATTCCACAAATTATGGAAAAATCAGGAAAAAAGGAGCTGAGAGAGGGGAGGGTGCAAATGGGATTGGCAGGGGGGAAAATGGGATTTTCCCTCTGGAATTTTGGCTCCCAGCAATGGGAAAAATGGGATTTTCCCTCTGGAATTCTGGCTCCCAGCAATGGGAAAAATGGGATTTTCTCTCTGGAATTCTGACTCCCAGCAGTGAGAAATGGAATTCTGGCTCCCAGCAATGCAAAAAATGGGATTTTCCCTCTGGAATTTCAGCTCCCAGCACTGGAAAATGGGATTTTTCCCTCTGAAATTATTCCTCTGGAATTTTGGCTCCCAGCAGTGGGAAGTGGAATTCTGTTTCCTATCTGGGGAAAAATGGGATTTTCCCTCTGGAATTTCAGCTCCCAGCAGTGGGAAAAATGGAATTTTGGCTCCCAGAAGTGGGAAATAGGATTTTGCCTCTGGAATTTTAACTCCCAGCAGTGGGAAAAATGGGATTTTTCCTCTGGAATTTTGGCTCCAAACAGTGGGAAAAATGGAATTTTTCCTCTGAATTTCAGCTCCCAGCAGTGGGAAAAATGGGAATTTCCCTCTGGAATTTCAGCTCCCAGCAATGAGAAATGGAATTTTGGTTCCCATCCAGGGGGAATGGAATTTTTTCCTCTGGAATTCTGGCTCCCAGCAATGGGAAAAATGGAATTTTGGCTCCCAGCAATGGGAAATGGGATTTTCCCTCTGGAATTTCGGCTCCAAACAGTGGGAAAAACGGGACTTTTGGCTCTGAATTTCAGCTCCCAGCAGTGAGAAATGGAATTCTGTTTCCTCTCTGGGGAAAAATGGAATTTTCCCTCTGGAATTTCGGCTCCCAGCAATAGGAAAAATGGGATTTTGGCTCCCAGAAGTGGGAAATAGGATTTTGCCTCTGGAATTTTAACTCTCAGCACTGGGAAATGGGATTTTCTCTCTGGAATTTTGGCTCCAAACAGTGGGAAAAATGGGATTTTGGCTGCCATCCAGGGGAAATGGGATTTTCCCTCTGGAATTTCAGCTCCCAGCAATGGGAAAACTGTCCTGTAATTAATAATGTAAATCGTTATTCCCTGAGAATTCCCCCTAAGGAAAACCACGGGCTCCGTTCTGCCAAAACAAAACTTTATTGCACAAAGGGAAAAAAAAAAGAAAAGAAAAAAAAACCTGAAAAAAAACCTGAAAAAAAAACCCCCTAAAACAAAACAAAACAAATCTGAATTTTTCTGTACAACAGAAACCAAAGCCGAGATCTCCCAGTGACTCTTGTGCATTTTTTAATTTCTTTTCCTACTCCTCCATTCAAGTCTAAAAAACCAAAAATTTCTGCTTGGCTCAAACCTCAGTGGCTGCAGGATTGTCACTCTGGGGACAGAATTCCCCAAATTCCATCCCCGGGGGGCTGGAAAAGCTCAAAAAGGTGACAAAAAGTGACCAAAAAAGTGACAAAAAAGGTGACAAAGTGAGGGGGGGTGGCGGCTCCTCGAGGGTTAAATCCAAACCAGCCCCAGTGGGATTTTGGGGAAAACAATTCCTAAGTTTTTTTGGGGGAAAAACACCCAAAATAACCCAATTCCCAAGTCTTTTGGGGGAAAAAAACCCCAAAAACCCCAATTCCCAAGTTTTTTGGGGAAAAAAGACCCATAAAATCCCCAATTCCCAAGTTTTTTAGGGAAAAAAACCCCAATTCCCAGGTTTTTGGGGGGAAAAACCCCAAAATAACCCAATTCCCAAGTTTTTAGGGGGAAAAAAAAACAAATCCCAAGTTTTTTGGGGAAAAAACCCCCAAATAACCCAATTCACAAATTTTTTGGGTAAAAAAACCAAAAAAACCCAATTCCCAAGTTTTTAGGGGGAAAAAATTCCAATTCCCAAGTTTTTTGGGTAAAAACACCCAAAAACCCCCCAATTGCCAAGTGTTTTGGGGAAAAAACCCAAAATAACCCAAGTTCCTGAGTTTTTTGGGTAAAAACACCCAAAAAAACCCCAATTCCCAAGTTTTTTGGGGAAAAAAGCCCCAATTCCCAAGGTTTTTTTGGGGGAAAATCCAATTCCCAAGTTGTTCCACGGCCCCAAAATTCCCAATTTTTCACCTTCCTGCTGGGAGTGATCCCAGGGGGGTTTTGGGGCTGGGAATTCCTAATTCCTGGGGGGGATTTGGGGTTTTTTTGGGGGAGATCTTTGGTATGAGGATCCCGGGAATTTCTGGGATCCTGGGAAGTTTTGGAATTCCGGGAATTTCTGGGGTCTGAGGAATTTCTGGGAAGTTTTGGGATCTAAAAATCCTGGAAAGTTCTGGAATCCTGGGAAATTTTGGGATCTGAAGATCCTGGGAAGTTCTGGGATCCTGGGAAATTTTGGGATCCTGGGAAGTTCTGGGATCTGAGGATCCCAAGAAGTTCTGGGATTCCAAGAATTTCTGGAATCTCAAGAATTTTTGGGATCTGAGAATCCTGGAAAGTTCTGGAATCCTGGAAGTTCTGAGATCCCAGGAAGTTTTGGGATCTGAGAATCCCAAGAATTTTTGGGATCCTGAGAATTTCTGGGATCCCGAGAAGTTTTGGGATCTGAAGATCTTGGGAATTTCTGGAATTCCAGGAAATTCTGTGATCCCAACAATTTCTGGGATCCTGGAAAGTTCTGGAATCTCAGGAATTTCTGGAATTTGAGGATCCTGGGAAGTTTTGGGATCTTGGGAAGTTTTGGGATCTGAAGATCCCAGGAAAATTCAGGAATTTTTGGGATCTGAGGATCCTGAGATGTTTTGGGATCCTGGGAAATTCTGGGATTTGAGGATCCTGGGAAATTTGGGGATTCCAGGAAATTCTGAAATCCTGAGAAGTTTTGGGATCCTGGGAAGTTTTGGGATCTGAGGATCCTGAGAAGTTCTGAGATCCCAGAAGTTCTGGGATCTGAAGATCCCAGGAATTTCTGGGATCTCAGGAATTTTTGGGATCTGAGGATCCTTTCGTGTCCATCAAAACCATCAGGGGTTTGGGGGGGTAAAAAATCCAAATTTTGAAGCTCCTGATGACCCAAACTCTGCTCCAAGGGGTTGGAATCCCTGGAAAATGTGGAATTTTTACAATCCCCAAAATGTGGAATTTTTACAATCCTGAAAATGTGGAATTTTTATAATCCCAAAAATTTTTACAATCCCAAAAATTTTTATAATCCCAAAAAATATGGAATTTTTATAACCCCCAAAATATCGAATTTTTATAATCCCCAAAAATGTGGAATTTTTACAATCTAGAAAATGTGGAATTTTTTAAATCCCCAAAATTTTTATAATCCCCAAAATATGGAATTTTTAATAACCCCAAAATGTGGAATTTTTACAATCTTGAAAATGTGGAATTTTTATAATCCCGAAAATTTTTACAATCCCCAAAATGTGGAATTTTTATAACCCCAAAATATCGAATTTTTATAATCCCAAAAATATGGAATTTTTAATAACCCCAAAAACGTGGATTTTTTACAGGGTTTACCAAAGGAATTTGTCCCAAAACTCCACCTGGGATTTGTGGAATTGTCCTTTCCTTCCAGGGGACAGTAAAGGTGACACCAACCCAAAGTGAGATTTAAAAAAACCCCAAAAAATCAGGAAAAACCCTCCCAAAAAAATACAAAATCCCCAAAAAATCGACATTTCCAGGAATAAACACAAACTGATCTCCGAGTGCTGCTCCCCCTCCTCCTCCTTTTCCCAAATAAATCCAGGAATTTCTGCAATTCCCACTTTTTTTTCCACCACATCAAAGTTCCCAAAGTGCCCCCAGGGCTGGAATAAAAAGGTTTTTTTGTTGTTTTTTTTGGTTTTTTTGGAGCCCCCCCAAATTCCAGCAGTGAAAATTCCATTTTTTTTTAATCTTTGGTCTGCCTAGAAGAGAGAACGACACCACAGGGGGAGATTTCTGCTTTTTTTTTCCCCTCTCCCCAAAAACAAAAATAAAATCCCACCTGGGATGAGCTGAGCATTTTTCCCCAACAGCTCCAGGGGAAAATTTTTCCTTTTTTTCTCCCCTGCTCAGGAGCAGAAAAAGCTCTCAAAGGGTTTTTGCAGTCTTAGAGCTCTGTTCTTTAATTGGAGGAAGGAAAAAAAACCTGGAAAGAATGAGATATTCCCCCCCAAAAAACAAATAAAAAAATAAACCCCCAAAAGAACAACAAAAAAACCCCAAAAAGACAAAAAAAAACCCCAAAAAACCCCCAAAAATCCAAACAAAAAAAACCCCAAAAAACCCCAAAACTCCAAAAAAACAAAAAACCCCCCCCAAAAAAACAAAAAACAAAAAAACAAAAAACCCCCAAAGAAACAAACAAAAAACCCTCTGAAAAACAAAAAAAAACCCAATAAAACCCCAAAACTCCCCCAAAAAAACAAACAAAAAAACCCAAAAACCAAAAAAAACCCCAAAAAACCCCAAAGAAACAAACAAAAAACCCCCCCAAAAATCAAAAAAAAATCAAAAAAAAAGCCCCCCAAAAAGTCCCAAAGAAACAAAAAAAAAAATCCCTGAAAAAACCAAAAAAAAACCCCCAGAAAAACCCCAAAAAACCCCCAAAGAAACAAACAAAAAAACCTCTGAAAACCAAAAAAAAACCCCAAAACCCCCCCCAAAAACCCCAAAGAAACAAAAAAAAACCCCAAAAAACCAAAAACAAATGCCCAAATAAACAAACAAAAAAACCCCCCAAAAAAACAAAAAAGCCCACCCAAAAAAACGCCCCAAAACCCCAAAAAAACCTGAAAAAAAATTTTAAAAAACCCAAAAATCCCCCAAAAAATCCCAAGCAGTGCAGGCGTCCTCCAAGCAAAACAACCCCACAAAAACAACCCCCAAAAAACCAACCTGATGCCACCAGGCAGGAAATCCCTTTGTCCCGGAGCTCCCCGAGCTCCTTTTGTCTCTTATTTTACATTTTTAGGGTGGGCATGTGAAATTCTCTCGGGGTGGTGAGGGGGGGGAGAAAAATTTCCTCCTGGCAGATCCAACGACGAGAGGAACAACGCAGGGAAAAGGGAGAAGAAAAAAAAACCCAAAAAACCCCCCAAAAAAGCTGAAAAAAGGGAAAAAAAAACCAAAATAAAGACAAAAAAACCCCTCCCTGGGCTGTCCCCGCCCTGGCTGTGATGCTGCCGCAGTCCCGGGGCCGGGCTGGGCCCGGGGATGGGATTTGTGATGATTTTGGGGTTTTTTTTCTCCTCTTTAAGGCTTGGGGAAGGTGTGAGTGTCCTGCTCGGGCTCCGAGGAGCTGCTCTCCGAGTCCATCTCGGCGCTGTCCTGCTGCTGGTGCCGCTCCTGCAGCCGCGCGCGGATGGCCTGGAGCCGCGCCTGCAGCGCCTGGTAATCGAAGGGCCCGCGCTTCTCCCCAAACGGGTCCTGGGGAAAGGGGAAATAAATATAAATAAATATAATTATAAATATAAATAAATATAAATAAATGTAAATACTGGTAATCGAAGGGCCCGCGCTTCTCCCCAAACGGGTCCTGGGGAAATAAATTAATATAAATAAATATAATTATAAATATAAATAAATATAAATACTGGTAATCGAAGGGCCCGCGCTTCTCCCCAAACAGGTCCTGCAGGGAGGGAAAATATAAATAAATATAATTATAAATATAAATAAATATTGGTAATCGAAGGGCCCGCGCTTCTCCCCAAACAGGTCCTGGGGGAAAATATAAATATAAATAAATATAAATATTGGTAATCGAAGGGCCCGCGCTTCTCCCCAGACGGGTCCTGGGGGAAAGAGGGAGGAGGGAAAAATATAAATATGGGATGAGGGGAGGGGTGTGGGAGGGGTTTAAGGGGGAAATCACGGCTTGGGGTGGGGAGGATATGGGAATTCCCCTCTGGGAAAGGTTCTGGAATTCCCCATCTCCTGGAATTCCCCTGGAGAAGATCCTGGAATTCCCCATCTCCTGAAATTTCCCCTGGATAGGATCCTTGAATTCCCACTGGACAGAATCCTGAAATTCCCCATTTTCTTAAAATTCCCCTGAAGAGAATCCTGAAATTCTCCTGGGAAGGATCTTGAAATTCCCCCTAGGAAAGATCCTGGAATTCCCCTGGAGGATCCTTAAATTCCTCCTGGAGAGGATCCTGGAATTCCCCCTGGTGCCCCCTCTGTGTCCCCAGTGCCAGGTGTGTCCCCAGGTGTGTCCCCAGGTGTGTCCCAGGTGTGTCCCCAGGTGTGTCCCCAGGTGTGTCCCAGGTGTGTCCCCAGGTGTGTCCCCAGTCCCAG